>ML788488.1:245536-282770 GCA_009831015.1 Picea engelmannii
CAATCAATCACTTGACATCAATCAATGACATCAATCAATCAAACCATTGGCATCAATGACAACATGATCCAACAGAGAGACCCACCGACTATCTGAAATAGGATATATGAAATCTACATCCAACGGTTTTTGTAATTCTTCTTTGACAACGTCCCTGAGGTGAGGATTCAATCTTCGTTGGGGTTGTCAGATGGGTCGGGCATCTTTTTCAATATAGATATGATGTGTATAGAGTTGGGGATCAATGCCCTTCATGTCGATATACTCCCAAGCAAAAGCCTGTTGATATTTAGAAAGGATCTGAATCAATTTTTGTTGTTGTTGCTCATTCAGATTAGCATTAATATTTAGAAACCTCCCTGATGCAACTTCAACTAGAATGTTTTTATGGACAACCGTAGTGGGAATCTGTTGCTCCATCAGTTCTTCCAAAGGATCTCCATGTGCTTCATTATCTAAAATAGCTTATAGCATTTGACATGTTGGATTTCCTATAACGGTTAGGTTGTTAATGAAGCTATTGATCACATCATCTTCTAGTTGGTTTTTGAACCCAAGAGATACTTCCAGTGTGAGAGGAGATCGTAGGTTTTCTTTTGGATACCTAGGTGGTTGCAACTGCTAATGTATAATAGGTAGACTCAGTTTAGCTGGAGGATACAAGGTGAGGTTCTTTGTAGAATTTCCTCTAGATATTTTCATGTTGCTTGTGAGACATCCTATGTATGCATATGCTATTGCTATCCATGGTCATCCCAATATCAATGGGTGTCCATCGAGTCTACTTCTTGGGTTGATAACTAGGAAATCAGTTGGGTATTCCCAAGAGTCAACCAAGATTGTTATGTCTTGTAATGTGCCCACTGGTTTAACCACCTATCTATCAGCTAGTTCTAACATAATTGAAGTAGGTTCGAAGGAGGTGATACCCAGGACATCACAAGTCTTGATGGTCAGAATGTTAATTGTTGCCCCCCAAATCCACTAGTGTATTTGGAAAAAAATAGCCCTGTATCTGAACTTTTACCACGGGATTCCCTAGGTCTGTATACTTGACCGGCTCCTGCTTTCCTAGAATAAGATCAGCCAAAGTTCCTACCACATGAACAGTTGACGGAATTTTAGTTTTCCTTACGGGCTTCTTCCCACATAATTCTTTGATTGTTTTTGCATAAATTGGGATGTCTTGCAGAGCCTGTAGGAGTGGGATCTTAACATTTATATTGTTTAGTTCCTCAACGATATCGAAGTTAGGATATACAACTGGTTTTTCTATCATTAGCCTCTCAGGAAATGGGGGAGGAGGAATTACATCTTCATCATAATTATGTTGCTCAACTATGTTTTCCCCATGTTCTGCTTCTTCTGTTATGACCACAGTTTATGGTTTTATTGTTGGTTGTATATTATTCTCATTCTCTTGTTCTTGGTGAATGTTACTTTCTTCAGGAGAAATTATACGCCCTGACCTCAACCGGAGTTCGTTGCACCCTACAGAGTTAATTTCAACCTCAAAATTCTCGACAATTTGCATGAGATGGGCTGGTCTATTGTTCGGATTCAAGTTGGGTTGAGATAGTAGTTGAGGGTGCATTTGAGGTTGAGGGTTCTGGTGTAATTGAATTGGATCTTGTAAAGTGGGTTGAGCTTGAAGATCCATCCCCATGGGTTTATTGGTCATTCCCATGGGGCGCTGCCAGTTTTGATTCCAATTGGGGGCTTGGGTAGCTGTGTTAGTCCACTGTGAAATAGGGGTTATTATTTGAATTCTGCCAAGATGGGGTAGGGTATTGCAGGTTAGGCCAGGTGGGATTTGCAGTTGGTTGATTTGGCCAGGGTGCAGTAGGATGTTTTTGGGACTTCTAGGTGGGCTTAGCTAATGGTTGGCCCTGCCATGTGTTTCCAAAATTATGTTGTTGATTATACTTCCTAGAAAAGAAATAAGAGGGATCTTGTAGTGTACCTTGGGGACGGGCCTGCCATTGGTGGCGTTGAGCCATCAGATATATTGGTTCTATTTCCTCTTCCTCTTCTGTAAAGACATCTTTTAGTCCTAGGAGTGATGGACATTGCTCTATTTCATGGTCTTTGGCACAGATGACACAAATTCGAACCACATCCAAGGGACATTCTCTCAGACCATGTTTCCTTCTGCATCAGTGGAAAAATATGGCCAAATACTGTTCTACTTCTACTTGTTTCTGTTTAACCTATAGAACATCCAATTGTGTAGTCAAAGTACTCAAAATGTATGTTTTAAAATTTTCTAGAAGATTATGTTGACGGGTGAAATTGACCGCTCGTCAACTGGAGGGGTGGATCTGGTCCGGGGTTGTCTAAATAACCCAATCCATTTGGAATGATCCACTCCGACGGGTTTAGCGGCTCTGTTGGCTGATCTAAGTCCTAGGAAAGCGAAAGAAAAACTAAGCTAAAGAAACTAATCTAAGTGAAAAAACTAACTACAACAAACTATATACAATTCTAAAATATATATACAGTTAACTTACTAATATTATAGAGAAATCATTCTACTTATTAAATGTTCAGCTATCAACAGAATTGGATCTCAATTATATATGTACAGTAATTACAGAATACAAATTTTGATCTGAATTTGCAAAAATCATTGGTAAAATGTCTTATGACAGCGAAACTATTATTTTTTATTTTTATAATTTTTATGAGAAAGGAATAAAATGAAAACTATCTAAGCTAAGAAATTAAAATAATAATCCTAACTGTAAATATGAACTATATATCTATCCAAACTACTAAGAATTCTCGAATTTAATTAACTATTAAATTACAAACTGACCTGAAGTAACGCTTCCCATTTGTCCTGTGCACAGCACTCAGTTTAGCTATTTGATGGGAGAAATCCGCACCAGATCTTTCCACAAGCTTCTCGTAAACAGGAGGCAGCAATTCTCTTTGAATACGATTGACAGAACAAACAAGACATAAAACAACAACAATCTTATAATTTACATATCATCACATTTATATAAATCCCAGTGCGAAGATTTGTACATAATTGTTCACTTAACAAAGAAGAAAAACCTTCTGCTCATTAAATTGAAACAGGATAATTGTTGTACGTAAAATAAGAGACATCAAATATGGACAACACATAAACCAAATCACATCAACCTGCAACAAATTATGATAGCTAAAGTAGTCAATAATTTGATTACAAACTAATATGAACAAAACTCGAAATAAAAGTTTGATATATTGAAAGCTAAAGTTGTTACAAAACATCCACTTTCATTCCAGTCTGTATCCTCATAAGTCCATAGTCTTTGTTCTCCCAACAGTGATCCGTTGTTTACAGAAAATAATGTGTATATAAAGGCCACAGGGTAAAACATCCCTGTGGGAATTATCAAAAACTGTTTGCAAAAAATATGGGAACAATCTCCCAAATCTCTATTTCTAACTAAGACTAAACCTAAACCAAAACTATGTAACAAGAAGCATGTTCTAAACTACCACAGCAGGTCCAAGTCCTATTGAAATTCGTATGTACCTGAAGATAGACAAGAATAAACAATTTTAGATAGCGTTCAGTTGTAAAATCAACAAACATCCAACTTTTATGACTAGCTACAGAATCTCACGATTCTGTAGCTGGTCATATTTACAAACAAAATCATTTAAATTAATCCAAATGGTAACAGAAATGCATATGGTGAATCAAACAACTCTTAATTACTAATTCAAAGCAAAGCCAATCATTTACACTAAAACTAACCGAATCTTTTATGCCAATTCAAAAACTAACAGAATCGTTTTTGAATTAATCGAATGGTAACATGAATGTGTGCGATCTGTTAAATAGTTCTTTTGTTACCAATTCAAAACAGATAGAATCGTTTTGACAATTCAAAACCAATGAAATCGTTTTTGAATCAATTTCAATCGAAACAAACTATAATCAATTTGGCAAAGAAATCTTTTGTACTAATTTAACACAAACACAATCGTTTATGTCAATTCAAAACTAACAAAATCGTTGTTGAATCAAAACAAAATAGAACTATATCAAACTAATTCAGAGAAAACGCAATCGGCTAATTTAAGAACAACAAAATCGTATTAAATCGGTTCAATCAAAACATAGCTATTTTAGCAAACAAATCTTTTGTACTGATTCAATGCAAACACCATTCAAAACGAAATCGTTCTTGGTAATTCGAAAATAACAGAATCGTTGTAAAAACATTGTTAAAATACCATACCTTGGTTGTAGAGATACGATTTGGTCAGGATAACTTGGAATTAACAATGGCAGTGGTTGCCTCAACATTCAAAGAGAACAGAGCCTATTGTCTTTCAACTTGCTGACAGACTGCTTGATGAATCTTTGGATTGATCAAGGGTTCAATAGGGGGCAAGAGTGTAGGAGGGGGAAAGGCAGGTCGAGTGAGAGAGGTTCTGAGGCATAGGCTGGAGAAGTAATAAACATTTCAACAAATGCACACAGACCAAAACGCACCTTTCAGCCACGGAGAAGATCTGAGATTTGACCTCTAAAACATGAGCTATAACTCTGTAATAAACCAATTTCTGAGGAAACCGCCCCCCATGAAGGTAAAGGGGCTAATTTTGGTTCTGGGTTTTCAAGAGTTTGATCTGATTCAAAACCGTTTGCCCAGAATCGCCCATGCAAAAATGTGTCTCTGGGAGGCAATTACGTGGTTAGCCTAAGCAGTCTCCTCTGGCATTATGAAATCATAACAGAGTCTGGACACCATGGGGTTCAATTTGCACTACAGAGGCCATAGGAGAGAGCACACAGTGAGCAGGGTAAATGGTGAGGGGGCTGAACAAGGTAGACGTAGGACCAAATGCTCACAGGTTTCCCCAAAACAAACAGAGGTAGCCCGAGATACAAGGTAGACATTAATGCCTAAGTGTGCGAGGGTGGAGTAGGAATTGAAACCATGCAGAGCTATCATGTCGGTTGTACAATGAACAACTCATTTTCAAATCATAACAATGTATATCCAAAAAGATTTCAACCAAATGAAATATCAAATAACCATATGAAAACCATGGTGTTCATAACCAGTAATCAGTCTGAATGTTAAATCGACCATAGCATTTATATGACTTGAAAGAAACCAATATATCCAACATTTCATCAAGGATTTAATCCCAAAGTTAATGCATTCTATGAAACCATTGCACCAGAGATTTAATCAAAAACACCACATACCATTGCATCAAGAACTTATAATTGAAACCATATTAACAAAAATGCAAAGTGAATAAAGGTTTGGTGTTTTGACAAATGTATGACCTTTAGTGAGTTAGAGGTAAAATTATGACCACAGTAAAAAAAGGACTCATAACAATCCAAAGATGATTTTAATGCCATCAACCTGACTCCCAACTCAAGGTTTTCACATTTGCAGTCGTGAAAATGACAACGAAAGGCAGGTGTGTGAATAGTGCAAGATAATAGTGTCGTTTTGTTTTCAAGAATTGCAGCAAGTACTTAGGGTTCAAAACCCTTGTGTAGGCAGCTTATAAGAAAAGATAAAAACGCGAAATGGCTGCCAACAATGGAAACACACTGGTAAAAGAAGTTATCTCTGCCAAAAGAACAAATCTAGATTAGGATAATGAGAATAATTCTAACTCAAAAACAACCAGAAAATCATCTAAACATCATCATTAACCAAAGAATTCCAGCTGTGCTTAAAAGATGAAAACTGATAATAGTCTTAATACAAGCGAGTCATGATATTAAAGATAAATCTCCAATATTATTGACAGAGCCACTGTTGCCAGCAGGCGTCCATAGCCTCGACAGGGTTTCCATTTAACCTACTCTGATATCTGTATCCTGTCAAGAAGTTCCAGATCAGAATAAAGGACATTTTAAGGTCAAGAGATTCTATACTTGCGAATTTTCATATACCCGACATTGCTTCGTTGCCAGTAGGCCTGTTCAGTACCCCGACGAAGTTGTCTTGGTGCCATGCATGCATTTACCTGCTGCCAGCAGACCTGTTCAGCATCCCAGCGGGTTTACAAGCACTTCCCACAGCTCTTTAATGATTTATTTGGTTTTTAAAAAATATTTAATCGAGCGGGGTGACGCTGAAAATTATGATATTTTTGACATATTTTTACAGACCTTGAAAGAATTTTTAAAGTTGTCCTTCATTAAGATTCAGATATGGTTTGTTTACAAAACCGACCTTCTAAGGCAGGGAGACATCTTCTGAGTCATTCCTTTAAGGAACAGGGACAGCGTAAGAAGATAATGGATGATCGTGACAGGCTTCACTTACAGATTGAAATCAATAAAATTCTTTCAAACAACAGGCTTTCCTCAACATGGCTGTAAATTTCAGAAGTATAACACAATTGATGTTTAGACAAACTTTCAGCAGTCATTTTAGAGGAAATATTTTTCTGTTCTCTTATTCTGAATAGTTCATAATGCAGGTATGTGTATTTCAACAGCAAAAACTGGTAGGCATAAGGGAGAAATCAAAACACACTAGTGAAGAAAGATTTGAAAGCAAAGAAATCCACACACAAAAAAAAATATGTACAGAAGGTGCATCTGAAAACCTCATGCAACAAATCCCTGAAAGAAAGTAGAAAAATCTTGTTTGATGGGAAAGCAGTCCTACTCGTGGTACCTTGGGTCAGGGTTGATTCAGATTCATTTATCTCTTTACTTTCCATTTAAGATTTTCATGACGATACCACATTTTTGAAAATAAATGTTCAACTAAAAGAAAAGAGAAAAATATCAAGGGGACTTCCCTGACAACAGTCGTATTATGGTTCTTGTGGTGCGCCCACTTGCATTCATGACTGCATTAATACAAAGAGAACTAGTGAGAAATAAAACTGAAATAAAACCTATTCCTAAACCTACCCTAACTTTTAAACAAATCAGGATACTACGTGAAGTCATGTTTCCAATGTAGCCATCGGAGTAACTCCAATCCTGCAACGGAAACAAAATCAAACATTATTAATAAGAATGGTAATATATCAACAAATGACAGAAACATATCACACTTACCTTCATAATCATCATCTAAAAACAAAGTAAGCATGATCTTACCATTCCCTGGAATATTCTTGATGTATGAATCCTCCATCCATTGTGCAATCTTGTCATGATAAGATTCATAATGGCATGGTGATGCAGGAGCATCTCTCCACGTCAGCCAAGCCAGCCAGCCACACCAAGCGCGTGCATTCAAGATGAAGAGAGGCACAACCCTCATCTTTTAATTTGTAATTGAATGTAATTTAATGTTTAAGTTGGTGAGTTGTGAAGCCATGCCTTTGTGCAGGATGTAGATAAGATAGGCCTTTAATGTTTGTATGGATGAGATCTAGATCCAGATAGCGGACTAGACAGCCCATTCAATGTGATTGAATAGGGTAGGTAGATTGGAGGGAAGAGCTCTAAGAGCCCCCTCAGGTAAAAGAGATTTTGTATCTCATTTTGTAGTAAGTTGAGTTGTAGTTGAAGAGGATCTGCGAGTAGAGAGCAGAAGAGAAGAGCCGAGACCTTGTTATAGGCCGTGCTCAGGAACACCTTGTAAATACAGGCATTTTCCATTTTAATACAAACAAAGCAGTTTTCCCTGCATGTATTCTGTGTTGAATGGATGTCTGTGAGTGTTCTTTATGTGTTGTGAATGTATGCTAGGCATTTGTAGGTTGTTTTGATTTCAGGGGAAGGTCTTTGAGGCTTCGTACCAGGAGGGTGTGATAGGACACCACGAGTTCTGATAGCCGTGCATAGAGGTTGCACTTCTGAATACTGCGGGTTCAGACAAAGACGTGTTGCAGCACAAGAGCTGAAATCGTCAACTCAAAAGAAGACCTCAAGGTTGCTGAATACCTTGGAGGCAAGGCTATGTATGAGAGACACAGTTGCAGACAGAATTCTGCTGTGGATTCTGTAAAGCTCTGCCAGGAGGGCATTGAGCATATGCACAGTGGTGCATTGAGAAGAACTCTGCTGTGAGTTCAGACAAAAACCAGAATCACTGAGGATTCTGAGAGCTCTTCCAAGTGGGCATTGAGCCGGTGCATAAGGTGCACAGAGGACAGAACTGTTGAATGTTCTGTGAGAGAAGAAACTCTGCCAAGTGGGCATTGAGATATTATGCAGACAGGCACAGAAAGAAGAGAACTCTTTGAGTTCTGTAAGTTGAGGAAGATTCCACTGAGGGATCTTCATAGGGTTGTTGAATATCCTGTTAAACTCAGCAAGAGGTTGCTTGAGCACAAGGATAGCCAGAAGGGCATCCAAATATTCTCCATCTGAGGGAGAAGAAAGATAAAATCCCTTAGGGGTATGAGTACTTGCAGAAGCTCAGGAGAGATAGCACCTTTGCATGCGTGAAGACTCTGCAGAGGCGTAGAAGTCAAAGAATCCTTCAAGGATTCGAAGGGAGTAAAATCTCAGGAGGAACAACGTCGTGGAGAACGTAGGTGAACTCGAAATCGAGAGCTCGCATGAAGGAATTAGACAAAGTTCGAGGCCTTTGATAAAATTTAAATTCTCCAAAGGTTGGGAAGAAGGAAAGCGCAGTAGCTCAGGAGGAGCAGCATCGGCCGTTGGAATAGCCGAAAATATCTGGACCGTTGAAAGGTGTTTCACGTCTAGTAAGGAGGCAGGAGAAGTGCACAGAAGGGGGGCGATCGTGAGTCGTTGGATCTCATTCATAAATCCCGTCAGCCGTTGGATCGGACAGGAGGTGCATAGGGTTTAACCCTTCTCACGCCAGTGCGAAAGTCCCGAAGGGCATTTGGGCATCAGGATATCGGCACTCGAGATATCGGAGGTCCTAAGGTCGAGAAAGCCGGGACATCTCAAGTCCCGAAACAACGAAAGAATCATATCCATTCGTCTGAGGGAGGACGCGTGTCACGTGATCGTCCATTCCGAAGGTCCAGACACTAGACATCGGGATATCAACACTCGGGATATCGGAGTTCTCGAGGTTGAGAAAGTCGGGACACTTCAAGTCTCGAAATAGCGAGAGGGGATCAGAGCCGTCCGTTTGTGGAGACACGTGGCGGAGATCGAGCGCCCGTCAGCATTTTGGTGCATCGGGGTTCGACGTTTCATGGATCCAAAGGACAAGACTTCTGGAGAATTAGAAGTCGCGAAATCACGAGAGGCGATCATGACTGTCCATCTAGAGGGGATGCGTGGCAGCGAGCGAAGCCTTCGGGGAAGGTCCCGATAGGAGAGCCACATCGGAGAATCGTCAATCGGGAAATCACGAGTCGGGAAATTAGGAATCCCATGGACAAGAAGTCCTTGCAATTCAGAATCGCAAAGTCTGAATTTCCGACAAGGAGGAAAGCGCCATTGTGGGAGCCAGCTGTCAGCATAGAGGAGGATCGGGATTCGAGGGATCGACAGTCTTGAGGGTAAATGCATCTGGGCATTTGAAACCCTAAAGTCTCGAGGGAGATCCTGAACTGTTGATCGTGCTAAAGGAGGACATGGATTGTTAATTGATATTATATCAGGATTCGGAGGATCGTGGATCCTGAGGGAAAGTGCGTTTCGGCACTTGAAAGTATGAAACCCCGACGAGAGTAAGACTGCAGTCTTATGAGAAGTGGTCACATGGACCAGGGTTTAGCCAGGAGGGGCTAAGGCCGAAAGAGCGTATCGGGAAATCGGCGATTGGGAGTTCAAGGGGACAGAGGTTATCGACATCAGAAAAGACAAAACTCTGAAACCTGAAATTGAGTCGGGAGAAGGTCACAGGTGCGTGCGGAGGTCGTGACAGGGAAATGAGAAGGACCTGTGGATCGGGTTTTCATCAGGGATTCCAGCAGGGAATCGAAAGAGCTAATTCAGCTCAAAGGGGGAATTCGAACGATCCTGTGAGCAGGAGAGCGCGACGAGGTGGAGGTCACGAGCTCTTACTACATCAAGTGGTATCAGAGCCTGATTCTTGTTTGTATATTTCAGATGAGGGAGGCATAAGAGGTAAAGAGTACTCTGATACGCATCAAGTGGTATCAGAGCTAGAACTCTGGTTGTATATTTCAAGCAAAGAGAGAAGGTAAAGGAAGACAGGGTACTGAGACTCTGTAAGGTTTTGTTTGCAGGTAGGCAATAGTCCATAAGCAGTCAGGAGGACTGTAGGAGAATCTAGGACACTCAAGTTTGCAGAGTGACAGTCGCAGGTTTTCCAGGTAGGCAGATAGACAGCGACATGGCTACTAAAGGTCATGGATTTGCTGGAAGAAAGGACCTAGAACTGATGAGTGATGCAGAATGGGATGAAGAACTCGCTGAGATGAATGTGAGACTGGATGAAATTGCAATTGAGATGCGACAGAATAAGAGGTCGAGATGGATGCCTGAGTGGCCCATGAAGGATCCGAAGATGAAATGGCCAGTCAAGGAATTGATGGCTAGAAGACAACGTAGGCTGTTAAGAGGATGGTTGAGGTATGCTAAAAACCTCAAGACCACAGAAGAAGAAATGGTTCAGGTGTGTGAACCAAAGACTGGGGACATTCTCGGTGAAGAGAATGAAATGAGATTAGCTGAAGATCTTAGGAACTACCAGGAGGGCAGAGAAGAAATTCCAGATTGCCAGGAGGGAAACAAGTTGAGATCACTGCAGGATCTCAGAGACTGTCATGAGTACATCCAGGGAATTTCACATTGCCAGTTGGGCAATGATATGAGGTCGCTGCGGGATCTCAAAGACTGCTAGGAGGGTAGTGGAAGCATTTCATATTGCCAAGTGGGTAGGGATGAGTTGATGAGTTGGAATCAACCTGAGGGGATGACAGAGCAGATGAACTCAGAGGTGAGTTTGGATCAGCATGTGCAACTAACAGAAGAGGAGGATCTGAAATATCTTCTGATGATTGGGGGAATTCAGATATTCCTACCATTTTCCCAGGGGGAGGAAGAAGTCTGTGTTTCAGATGGTGCAACAACAGTAGCAGAACAGTTAGCTGTGACTGTCAGGAAAGAAGAAGGATTGGAGAAGATTTTGGAAGCTGCCCAAGCAGATGAAGAAGATGAGCATTCTGAGGAATGGCTCAATATTTTCAGCCAGGAAGCTGAAATGAATGCAACATGGGAGTTTGCAGCAGCAGAAGAGGAAGAAGCAGACAACATTAGTTTGGCTGATCTATATGAACAAATTGAAGCCCTGGAGAAAAGGGTGAAAGTGTAGGGCATGCACATCCAACAGGTGAAGTTGGGAGCTGATGAAGAAGACATGGGAGATCACAATGATCTACCCATGTGCCAAAAAAATTTGCAGTTGAGGAGACTGCATGAGCAGAGCCAACCACTTGAGCAGTTGGACGAAGTGATCGAGGAAATCAGAAGGCTAATGTTGAGGTCAGCAGAGACTTCCAGTGAAGAGTAGCTAAGTAGAAGAGAAGTAGTAGTAGCAGCAGCAGCAGCACAGCAACAACAACAGCAGAATGGAGCAGATGAATAGCTCCAAAGGATGATTTGGGATCTAGGAGGATTTCCAAAGCTGAGAGATGGGAAGCTCATGAGCAGGAGCTCATGAATTTTGCAGCTGAGGAGTATGATGCAGGAGCATCTCTCCACGTTAGCCAAGCCATCCAGCCACACCAAGCTCGTGCAGTCAAGATGAAGAGAGGCGCATCCCTCATCTTTTAATTTGTAATTGAATGTAATTTAATGTTTAATCTGGTGAGTTGTGAAGCCGTTCCTTTGTGCAGGCTGTAGATAAGATAGGCCTTTAATGTTTGTATGGCTGATATCTAGATCCAGGTAGTGGACTAGACAGCCCATTCAATGTGATTGAATAGGGTAGGTAGATTGGAGGGAAGAACTCTAAGAGCCCCCTCAGGTAAAAGAGATTTTGTATCTCATTTTGTAGTAAGTTGAGTTGTATCTGAAGAGGATCTGCGAGTAGAGAGCAGAAGAGAAGAGCCAAGACCTTGTTACAGGTCGTGCTCAGGAACACCTTGTAAATACAGCCATTTGCCATTTTAATACAAACAGAGCAGTTTTTCCTACATGTATTCTGTGTTGAATGGATGTCTGTGAGTGTTCTTTATATGTTGTGAATGTATGTTAGGCATTTGCAGGTTGTTTTGATTTCAGGGGAAGGTCTTTGAGGCTTCATACCAGGAGGGTGTGACAGGGCACCGCGTGTTCTGATAGCCGTGCACAGAGGTTGCACTTCTGAATACTGCGGGTTCAGACAAAGACGTGCTGCGGCACAAGAGCTGAAATTGTCAACTCAAAAGAAGACCTCAAGGTTGTTGAATACCTTGGAGGCAAGGTTGTGTATGAGAGAAACAGTTGCAGACATAATTCTGTTGTGGATTCTGTAAAGCTCTACCAGGAGGGCATTGAGCATATGCACAGTGGTGCATTGAGAAGAAATCTGTTGTGAGTTCAGACAAAAACCAGAATCATTGAGGATTCTGAGAGCTCTGCCAAGTGGGCATTGAGCCGGCGCATAAGGTGCATAGAGGACAGAACTGCTGAACGTTCTGTGAGAGAAGAAACTCTGCCAAGTGGGCATTGAGATATTGTGCAGACAGGCACAAAAAGAAGAGAACTCTTTGAGTTATGTAAGTTGAGGAAGATTCCACTGAGGGATCTTCATAGGGTTTTTGAATACCCTGTTAGACTTAGCAAGAGGTTGCTTGAGAAAAAGGATAGCCAGAAGGGAAACCAAATATTCTCCATCTGAGGGAGAAGAAAGATAAAATCCCTTAGGGGTCTTAGTACTTGCAGAAGCTCAAGAGAGATAGCACCTTTGTGTGCGTGAAGACTTTGCAGAGGCGTAGAAGTCAAAGAATCCTTCAAGGATTCGAAGGGAGTAAAAGCTCAGGAGGAACATCGTCGTGGAGAATGCAGGCAAACTCGAAGTCGAGAGCTCGTAGGAAGGAATTAGACAAAGGTCGAGGCCTTTGAGAAAATTGAAATTCTCCCAAGGTTGGGAAGAAGGAAAGCGCAGCAGCTCAGGAGGAGTAGCATCGGCCGTTGGAATAGCCGAAAAGATCTGGACCGTTGAAAGTTTTTTCACGTCCAGGAAGGAGGCAGGAGAAGCGCACAGAAGGGGGGATATCGTGAGTCGTTGGATCTCATTCAGAAATCCTGTCATCCATTGGATCGAACAGGAGGTGCACGGGGTTTAACCCTTCTCACGCTAGTGTGAAAGTCCCGAAGGGAATTTGGGCATCGGGATATCGGCTCTCGAGATATCATAGGTCCTGAGGTCGAGAAAGTCGGGACATCTCAAGTCCCAAAACAGCGAAAGAATCATAGTCGTCCGTCTAAGGGAGGACGCGTGTCACATGATCGTCTATTCCGGAGGTCCGGACACTAGACATCGGGATATCGGCACTCGGGATATCGGAGTTCTCGAGGTCGAGAAAGTCGAGACACTTCAAGTCTCGAAATAGCGAGAGGGGATCAGAGCCATCCGTTTGTGGAGATGCATGGCAGAGATCGAGCGCCCATCGGCATTTTGGCACATTGGGGTTCTGCGTTTCGCGGATCCAAAGGAAAAGACTTTCGGAGCATCAGAAGTCATGAAATCGCGAGAGGCAATCAAGACCGTCCATCTAGAGGGGACGTGTGGCAGCGAGCGAAGCCTTCGGGGAAGGTCCCGATAGGAGAGCCACATCGAAGAATCGTTAATCGGGAAATCGCAAGTCGGAAAATCGGGAATCCTGTGGATAAGAAGTCCTTGCAATTTGGAATCGCGAAGTCTGAATTTTCGACAAGGAGGAAAGCACCATTGTGGGAGCCAGCTGTCAGCATAGAGGAGGATTGGGATTCGAGGGATCGACAGTCCTGAGGGTAAATGCATCTGGGCATTTGAAACCCCGAAGTCCCGAGGAAGATCCTGAACCATTGATCGTGCTAAAGGCGGACAGGGATTGTTAATTGATATTATATCGGGATTCGGAGGATCGTGGATCCTGAGGGCAAGTGCATTTCGGCACTTGAAAGTCTGAAACCTCGACGAGAGTAAGGCTGCGGTCTTATGAGAAGAAGTCACATGGACCAAGGTTTAGCCAGGAGGGGCTAAGGCTGAAAGAGCGTATCGGGAAATCGGCAATCGGGAGTTCGAGGGGACAGAGGTTCTCAACATCAGAAAAGATGAAACCCCGAAACCTGAAATTGAGTCGGGAGAAGGTCACAGACGCGTGCGGAGGCCGTGACAGGAAAATGAGAAGGACCTGTGGATCGGTTTTTCATCATGGATTCCAGCAGGGAATCGAAAGAGCTAATTCGGCTCAAAGGGGGAATTCGAACGATCCTGTGAGCAGGAGAGCGCAACGAGGTGGAGGTCGTGCGTCTTACTGCATCACATGGGCAAGTGTAAGTAGGTTTGAAAAACTTGTCAAGATCACGAGGAAATGGAATAACCATCAGCCAAGGCTAAAATGCCCCATCCTCCTTACAATTCTCTAAGTGTTCATTAATTTCTTCACATGGAGAATCTACAAGAAATATGTCACGCCTACTTCCAAGATACTTAGGTAAAAAGAAAGCAAGCACAACTTTATCTTTATTATGAAATTTTTTTATATATGAATATTCAATCCATCCTAAGATCCTGTCACAAAAATGGGGATGCAAACCATGACTTTGATGAAATGAATATGTCAATGGGAAACTCATCATAGGAGGATTCGTGCAATCAATTAGATCATTGGTTTGAATGCTTCCTTCGATGAGATTGATCATTTCAAAATGTGAAGTATAAACATTAAGATTCGAGCTAAGTAAAGAACGAATATGAAACGTAGAATGTTTGATCTCCATAAAATATAATGCATTGTCTTTTTCAACAATAAACTATGTAAAATCATCTCGCAACATGTCCTTTTCCCATGTGAGTGATGAAAGTGAACAAGAGTCAAATCCGGTTTTATCAATGCTATGCTCGGAATTAATTTCACCAAAATTCAGCATATCAAAAGGATATGATTGTGTTGGAAGAGAGTAGGATATTGTAGGTAAGATGTCAAGTCAAACAGAGTCTAGGAATAGATCAGGATATAAAAAATAAAAGGAATCAGAAATAAGCACATGAAAAGAATCTCTTGAACTATGATACTCAACAATGGTATTCTCAAGACAATTCTCTTCACTTTCTTTAAAACTGTCACTCTGTTTTGGTGACGAATTCCTCAACATAATATGATCATCTGGATTTTCCTTTTGTGTGATAGATAATTCAAAATTTATGTGACAAACATCTAGTCTTTTCTGTGAACACAGTGCATTTTGAGGATGAAGGTTTAAAGTTTCTTCTTCTAGTTGTGTAACTTCTTCTCTAATCAGTTTCATAGGAGTACTAGAACATTCAAGACGATTTTCGTCGCTTAAGTGTTCTTCAATGACTGATTTTAAATGTTGATTAGATCATGAGCTAAAAGAATGAGGATATTCACCTTGAGCCATTAATGAATCTTCTTCCATACTATTCGAAGACTGAAAATACAATGATTCAAAGGAAAAACCAATTTGGTTGTCAATAAGAGCCTAATCAATAGATTCTACCTCCCTGGCTTGTTCAACATTGTCGGAAGGATTCTTCTCTTCTTGCAAAGAGAATTGTTCTTGCAGTTGAGTGATAGGATTTGCAATTAGTTCTTCATTCGTGATTGAACATGACTGGATGGAAGGGATGGAAGCATCATAGAAGATATTTAATGCCAATGACATGTCATCGAGATTAAATTTACAGAGGATATGATAGAATCTTGTCAAAAAGTCTTCTGAATATGAATCGTCGTTGATTAGCAAAGTATGAAATTCTTCACATAATTGATCAAAATCATAAATTTCAAAAGCATCTAGAAACTCATCTACAAATTGAAACCAATCAAAAATGTGACATGCTGGAAAGGATTCAAACCAATGTTTGATTCGACCTCTAAAAGTAAAAGAGAAAAGTCTGCATAAAACTCTTAAATCTGAGATGTCATGTTTGATGCATTTGTACCAAAACTTGTTAAGGTGGTCTTTAGCAGATGTAGTGCCTCCACCATCAAAGGTGAGTTTGGACAAGCGAGAGACTGTCTCATTGGGAACATTGGGTAATGAGAATTTGAAATCATGTTCCAACACGGTGATTTGGGGAGCCATGGGGGAAATTGAATACATTTAAAATAAAGGCTCCTACAAGGCCAGCTTGTCAGTCGGCCCTCCTTCTAGCGCCATTTGTTGATGGGAGAAATTGAACGCTCGTCAACTGGAGGGGTGGATCTGGTCTGGGGTTGTCTAAATAACCCAATCCGTTTGGAATGATCCACTCCGACGGGTTTAGCGGCTCCGTTGGCCGATCTAAGTCCTAGGAAAGTGAAAGAAAAACTAAGCTAAAGAAACTATTCTAAGTGAAAAAACTAACTATAGCAAACTATATACAATTCTAAAATATATATACAGTTAACTTACTAATATTATAGAGCAATCATTCTACTTATTAAATGTTTAGCTATCAACAGAATTGGATCTCAATTATATATGTACAGTAATTACATAATACAAATTTTGATCTAAATTTACAAAAGTCATTGGTAAAATGTCTTATGACAGCGAAACTATTATTTTTGATTTTTATAATTTTTATGAGAAAGGAATAAAATGAAAACTATCTAAGCTGAGAAATTAAAATAATAATCCTAACTGTAAATCTGAACTATATATCTATCCAAACTACTGAGAGTTCTCGAATTTAATTAACTATTAAATTACAAACTGACCTGAAGTAACGCTTCCCATTTGTCCTGTGCACAACACTCATTTTAGTTGTTTGATGGGAGAAATCTGCACCAGATATTTCCACAAGCTTCTCGTAAACGGGAAACAACAATGCTCTTTGAATACAAATGACAGAACAAACAAAACATAAAACAACAACAATCTTATAATTTACATATCATCACATTTAGATAAATCCCAGTGCGAAGATTTGTACATAATTGTTCACTTAACAAAGAAGAAAAACCTTATGCTCATTAAATTGAAACAGAATAATTGTTGTACGTAAAATAAGAGACATCAAATATGGACAACACATAAACCAAATAACATCAACCTGCAACAAATTATGATAGCTAAAGTAGTCGCTAATTTGATTACAAACTGATATGAACAAAACTCGAAATAAAAGTTTGATATATTGAAAGCTAAAGCTGTTACAAAACATCCACTTTCATTCCAGTCTGTATCCTCATAAGTCCATAGTCTTTGTTCTCCCAACAGTGATCCGTTGTTTATAAAAAATAATGTGTATATATAGGCCATAGGGTAAAACATCCCTGTGGGAATTATCAAAAACTGTTTGCAAAAAATATGGGAACAATCTCCCAAATCTCTATTTCTAAATAAGACTAAACCTAAACCAAAACTATGTAACAAGAAGCATGTTCTAAACTGCCACAACAGGTCCAAGTCCTATTGAAATTCGTATGTACCTGAAGATAGACAAGAATAAACAATTTTAGATAGCGTTCAGTTGTAAAATCAACAAAAATCCAACTTTTATGACTAGTTACAGAATCTCACGATTCTGTAGCTGGTCATATTTACAAACAAAATCATTTAAATTAATCCAAATGGTAACAGAAATGCATACGGTGAATCAAACAACTCTTAATTACTAATTCAAAGCAAAGCCAATCATTTACACTAAAACTAACTGAATCATTTATGCCAATTCAAAAACTAACATAATCATTTTTGAATTAATCGAATGGTAACAAGAATGTGTGCGATCTGTTAAACAGATCTTTTGTTACCAATTCAAAACAGACAGAATCGTTTTGACAATTCAAAACCAATGAAATCGTTTTTTAATCAATTTCAATCGAAACAGACTATAATCAATTTAGCAAAGAAATATTTTGTACTAATTTAACACAAACACAATCGTTTATGTCAATTCAAAACTAACGAAATCGTTGTTGAATCAAAACAAAACAGAACTATATCAAACTAATTCAGAACAATCACAATCAGCTAATTTAAGAACAACAAAATCGTATTAAATCGGTTCAATCAAAACAGAGTTATTTTAGCAAACAAATCTTTTGTAATGATTCAATGCAAACATCATTCAAAACGAAATCATTCTTGGTAATTCGAAAATAACATAATCGTTGTAAAAACATTGTTAAAATACCATACCTTGGCTATAGAGATACGATTTGGTCAGGATAACTTGGAATTAACAATGGCAGTGGATGCCTCAACATTCAAAGAGAACAGAGCCTGTTGTCTTTCAACTTCCAGACAGACTGCTTGATGAATCTTTGGATTGATCAAGGGTTCAATAGGGGGAAAGAGTCTAGGAGGGGGAAAGGCAGGTTGAGTGAGAGAGGTTCTGAGGCACAGGCCTGGAGAAGTAATAAACATTTCAACAAATGCACACAGACCAAAATGCACCTTTCATCCATGGAGAAGATTTGAGATTTGACCTCTAAAACACGAGCTATAACTCTATAATAAACCAATTTCAGAGGAAACCGCTCACAATGAAGGTAAAGGGGCTAATTTCGGTTCTGGGTTTTCAAGGGTTTGATCTGATTCAAAACCATTTTCCCATAATCGCCCACGCAAAAACGTGTCTCTGGGAGGCAATTACGTGGTTAGCCTAAGCAGTCTCCTCTGGCATTATCAAATCATAACAGATTTTGGACACCATGGGGTTCAATTTTCACTACAGGGGCCATAGGAGAGAGCACATAGTGAGCAGGGTAAATGGTGAGTGGGCTGGACAAGGTAGACACAGGACCAAATGCTCACAGGTTTCCCCAAAACAAACAGAGGTAGCCCAAGATACAAGGCAGACATTAATGCCTAAGTGTGTGAGGGTGGAGTAGGAATTGAAATCATGCAAAGCTATCATGTCAGTTTTACAATGAACAACTCCTTTTCAAATCATAACAATGTATATCCAAAAATATTTCAACCAAATGAAATATCAAATAACCATATGAAAACCATGGTGTTCATAACCAATAATCGGTTCGAATGTTAAATCGACCATAGCGTTTGTATGACTTGAAAGAAACCAATATATCCAACATTTCATCAAGGATTTAATCCCAAAGTTAATGCATTCTATGAAACCATTGCACCAAAGATTTAATCAAAAACACCACATACCATTGCATCAAGAACTTATAATTGAAACCATATTAACAAAAATGCAAAGTGAATAAAGGTTTGGTGTTTTGACAAATGTATGACCTTTAGTGAGTTAGAGGTAAAATTATGACCACAGTAACAAAAGGACTCATAACAATCCAAAGATGATTTTAATTCCATCGACCTGACTCCCAACTCAAGGTTTTCACGTTTGCAGTAGTGAAAATGACAACGAAAGGCAGGTGTGCGAATAGTGCAAGATAATAGTGTCATTTTGTTTTCAATAATTGCAACAAGTACTTAGGGTTCAAAACCCTTGTGTAGGCAGCTTATAAGAAAAGATAAAAATGTGAAATGGCTGCCAACAGATTACCAACTTCTGCTCAGGTGACACCCCTGCTAGTAATGTTGTTATTTCTGGTGAGGGGAGCTCGTATTCCCGATCCGGTTCGTGTACTTCCACGTGAACACCTAATGCACAATTGGATAATGTTATCATAAGTTTCTTGATAAATATCACCTTTTCCATTAAATTCAATGTTTCTACCCATTCATCCTTCATACCTTTTATCAGAGTGGCTTTAAGTACCTCACCTGGTAGTGTATCGTAAGGTGATCTCTGTAAGTTATATTGAAACCTTTCAACATATTCATCTAGTGTTTCATTTTCTTTTACAGTCATTTGAAAGATTTCATCTTTTAAATCCGTGGTTCTACAGTAGTCTTTGTATTTCTTAAGGAAGGCTTGTTTCATCTCATCCCATGAATTTATAGTTCCTCCCCCTAGTCCCATAAACCATTGTAGATCTTCTCCTTTTAAAGTGGAATGAAATAGTTTTAGTTTATGGGGTTCAGAGGCATAGTCATAGCCTCTACATAGGACATCAAACTTGAATAAGAACGCATCAGGGTCCTCTGATATCAATCCATGAAAGGTTGGAAGATTCTACAATGGAATGGCTTTCATTGGGGCATTAGCAACTGGATCAACTATAGGATATTCCAAAGTGGAATTCTGGGTCTGTGATTGATTTGGCTGTGCCATTTGGTCGAAAATATACCAATAACCTTTAGGGATTTATTGGTTCAGGTGTTCTATTCGAGGTGGTTGATTATTTGATCCCTTAGGATATTTAATTGCACTGCCTATATCTGGTATTCTAGGTGTTCCTCTTCCTATCAGAATCATAGGAGATCCAGGTTCAGGTGGTGGTGGGTTTGCCTCAACAATTCTGCTAGTTTCCCCTTCTCCTTCTTCCAAATTACAAGAATTTCCCTCGTCTAAAGGATTTAGAGGTGGATTATGTGTATTTTGGAAACTTTGCTCAATCCCTTCAGTTCCGCTATGAACCTCAACATGAGCTGCAGTTGGTGAATTTGTTGCTTGAGGGATTCGGGCGGATCCTTTTTGAGGTCCAATCGAAGCTTGAGATTGAGCTTGAGGGATTCAGGTGGATCCTTTTTGAGGTCCAATCGAAGCTTGAGATTCATCTTTTCAGATAATTTCGTCTATGAAAGTGCTCCTTCCAGGGGGCACCGGGCCCTAGGATTTTGTAGTTTTTGGTGGGGGTTTTAATTTTTCAGGTTCTTTCTTCTTAGTCATACACACTCACACAAAATTTTAAGCACCTATATAACCTCCATGCATTAGCTGAAGGTAGGTGTTGGCACAAGCATTTTACTTGTTGCCTACGTAGGTTCTTACCTTCCATTTTCAATACCTCATCCTCCAGATACGAAACCTATGCTATCTTTGACATTCTCCCCGACAACAACGCCAAAATGTTGGGCTATAAAGATGTCCTAAAAACAACCTTAGTCTGACATTAATTTATCAACCAAGGATTCATCTTTTCTTTCAAGAATATCAGCAAAGTCTATGCAAATAGTTGTAAAGGTTAAAATCGTGTAGATAATTCAATTAAAGAAAATCTGAGTTCATCACTAATCAAGTTCCTCACACATTCATTAAAAACTATGAAACTAAAAACTCACTCAATAGAATTGCAATCTAATCACTAACACACTGCGAATCAAAGACACTAATTAATTTGTTGAATTCACCTAACTAAGAAAACAATAATTTAATATGTGAAAACACTTAATGAATCAATCTATTTCATCTAACTAAGAAAAAAATAATTTAATCTATGAAAACACTTAATGAATCAATCTATCAATGATTATTTAACCTACTGGAAAAGAAACAACGAATTACTGTAAAATTAAGAAGGAACATCAAATGTAAATTTAAGCGAAAGGAACAACAAATGCAAATTTGGTAAAAGGAACAACGTGTGCGAAAATGAGAGGAAATTTCAAGCAATAAACTAACAGTAATGGGAAATGGAAAAACAATCGATAACCTTCAAATGAAACATCTATTCTCTGTAATTGAATAGCATAACCAATTTATAAAAGAATCAATACACTCATGAATTTATCTTAACTATTGCAAGGAAATATAAATCACAAAACTGAAATAGAATTGATACGATTACAGCTGAAATAGTAACTCCTTCTGACTGCGCCCATGATCTTCAGAACATACTGCTGCTAAAAACTCAGTATGCGAATATGATCAAAATGCTCAAAGCTTTCATTAATTCCATAACTGGTAAATCATTTGCAATGGGTTGCTTGTACAGAGAAATTCAAAGATCCTAATGTTTGATTGAATTTCTTGGGTATCTCTCTATTGTTCATCATCGTCTATATATTACAATGACATGACTAAATTAAGTTATCCTAAGTATCGAGAGATCCTCAGGATTGCTTTTACTATTTATAAAGATTACAAAATAAAGAGTCAATCTTCTTCTAAATCGCTTTATGCCTGATTCCTTTGATATTCAACAGCTTATGTATCTTCAGGATCTCTTTAATTATCTTGAGGTAACAACAATTGTCCATTTTCTGCAATAAAATCAAACAATTCAAACCGAAATTTAGAAATTATCTAATATCACTCAATAACATTTCTAGAAGACTTTTTAATCATTTTCTCTCCTAATTACTTCTAATTAATGGAAAAGTCAATCAAGAATGTATCATAAATCATGGTAATAAGGAGAATATTTGTACCTTTTTCACAACTCAACATAGAGTACGGCCTTCTCTAGCTCACCTCCAGAGACTCTCAGAATGAATTTTCGAGCATTTTGAAATTTTGGCCCTAGGGTTTCTAGGGTTTCACAATTTTCTGCAGATTCATATTTTTAGGGTTTCTGCAACTCTTTGAAGAAGCCTTCAAGATTACCTATGTTGTTCTAACTTTCAAGGCTTATTGTTGGTAGTCATAAGCCAAACAAACCCTAAGATTTCTAGCCTAGCCTAGCTGTTAGGTTTTCTAGCCCAGTTAACAAGGGTTTGTAAAGAATCTAAAATATGATGAACAAACATATTGATGAATGGAAGGAAGATGACGACAAGACAAGGAATCCAATCATCTACACAAATTTTTACATTGAAGGGCCAGCTTTAAAGTAGAAAGATGACAAAAGGTGACACCGTGACTACCTTCTTCATGAATATCTCAGAGGACAGAGATCAACCAGGTGCCATTGGAGAAATCATATCAGCATCGTGAGGCATGCACTTGTATATTTAGTATTTGTCATGAGGATAATTGCATGAGGAAGGAACCTTTTTTTCGAAGTCATGGATACAGATGGATCTCAGTGCATTCAAAGGAACAACACACCGGAAGTGAAGACTCCAGGTTTGATTGTTAGAATTGTTATTCCTTTAACCTATATTTCTAAAGTTTGCTACATTACAAGTAGCTGGTGTTGTAGCCGTGACAACATTCCTTAAATTGTTTTGATTCTAGAGATGTACTCATTACTCTCCTTTAGGAGATACCCTTTTGTTGGTTCATTTTGTTTTCTTGTTCCAGATAGGCTAACAAGAAAGGAAGATGTCTATCCCTCAAAGGGAGTCACTTGAATCAGAGGGAGTCAAAACTATTTGAGAAAGAAGAAAAATAAAACCATCATTGAGGCAATCAATGCAATAATGCATAATCAGAATCCTTCTATGATTCTATGGGCAGAAGCATGCATGACACAGTATATGCTCAGAACAAGAATCTTCACCAGACTTTGAAAAAAACATAACTCTCGAAGAAGTCTTCACCAAAATAAAGCTTGAGATTAAACTCTTTAGGTTATTTGGGTACCCAATGTATTTTCATGTACCCAAAGAGAAGAATTCCAAACTAGATCCCTTAGAAAGAAAGGATACAGTGAATCTTCAAAGACATTCTCGATCGACAACCCTGGTCAAAGACAAATTGAGACAAGCAAAGACGTTTCCCTTGAAGAAGAGACAGACTTTCAAAGATCCAGAGAATCTCAGATGGAGATTGACAATAAGACAATACCTTCTCCCTCTTCAGCAGTTCAAAGGGAGACAGACATTATTTCAATGGATCCATTTTCTCTAGTTGATATGTTCAGAGATATTGTAGTAGGGCATAAAAGTCCTACCTAGACTCACTCTGCAAGAGGCAGAGAAACATACAATCCTCTCAAGGCACATCCCAAGAAAACAGAAGAGATTTTCGAGCTATCCTTTAGTCATGAGCCACTTCATTGATGATGAGCTTCTGTGTATTAGAGAAGTAACATGAGAACATGTATGGCAAGATGACATAATAAGAGAGTACCAGTATATCTTAAAGAATGATGTATAAGACATTATTCAGGGACTAGAAGGGAAATCAGTGGACTTCCAAGTGGATCTATAAGATCAAACATATAACTGATGGAAGTGTTGAGAAATACAAAACGAAATCTATAGCCAGAGATTTATCACAAACAGAGGGAGTTGTCTATGATGAGACACTTGATCTAGTGAACCTGATACACTTCCATCTGTACTACCATCCATGAGTTGGAAACTATATCAGATATATAGATTCTTGATGAGTTTGGATTTCAGCAAGAGTGTTGTTGATCCAAACCTATATCATCATAGTTTTGGTGACGAGAGCTTGATCATGATGACTTATTCAGAAAGCCTTGTTGTTGGATACAAGTAATCCTTGACTTCTGAATTCGAGATGAAGAATCTGAGTATGATGCACTACTTCTTGGGACAAGAAGTAAGACAGAGGACCAATGAGATTTTCCTGAGTCAAGGAAAATATACAGTGAAAATATTAAAGAAGTTCAGTATGACAGAATGAAAAATCCATCGTGATGGATTTAAAGAAGAAGATTGATGATGATTCAGATGAAACTGATCCACAGATAATTGGATCACCGATGTATCTGGTTAACACCAGACTTGATTCATGCCATGCAGTGAATGTGCTTAGTCATTTCATGATTCAACCGAGACAAACTCACTAGACAACAACAAAACATGTATTTAGATATATACGAGATATGGCTTGAGATATGTCTCCAGTGTGAACTTGAGTGTGCAGAATATGTCGATTCAGATTAAAAAGAAAGTACAGTAAACCATAAAACCACATCCGACTGATTTTCTATCGTGAATTTTTCCATAGTTTCCTAATGCTGCAGGAAACAAAACACTGTGGCCTTGAGTACCACAGAGGCAGAGTATATAGCATTGAGTGTGCGAATCAATGTGGCTTCACAAGCTTCTGACAGATTTACTTGACCATGAGATGGATCCTATGATGATAACCAAGAGTCGTGAGTAAAGCTCCTTGAGAATCCAATGTTTCTTGATGGATCGAAATATGATGAGATGAAATATCCTTATATCAGAGATACGATGCAGAGGAAAATCGTACACATGCAGTACCTTCCTACACATGAGAAAATTGCAGATATCTTCACCAAATTAACTTTGTGAAGAATGGATCCCTAGTTGAGAGGGAATGTCAATAACTCCAGCCAAGACAAAACTCAAAATACATCTATGTGATACTTGGCATGATAAAGAATGCCTCCCTAGCTAAGAGGGAGTGTTGATGAATGCAGTTATGTGAGACATTCTCCATCTTACAAACCTATGAGATGTGGATCATTGCAGCTATGTGAGTCTTTCTCTCAGCTTACAAACCTAGGAGAAAGCCCCTAACAAGGGTACGTGGTTCCTGCCTGAGACAGAGCTAGAAACGTAGAGATGACCTCCTCCATTCATAGAGTTGAGAAGAACATCAGATGATTATCCAATGCGAAAGGTGATATGTTGAGTTAGACACACATGTGGCTGAGCACAAGGTGAACGTGTGAAATCCAAAAGTATTGGGTGCATCGTCATGTGAATAGAAATGAAGATGATGTATTAGCCTCCTCTGAGCAGCAGAGTTGACGAGAAAACTCCAGATGATTCTCCTATGTGAGGCAATGGGAAAGAAGATCTATAGAGTGGATGGGCCTGTGGATGAGCACAGGTGAACGTGTGAAGATTTGGTTCTTCTGTGTAATGCAGTGAGGCAGAGATATGAAATCCCTATGGATGTGCCCCTAGTGGATTAGCACTAGTGGGTGTATCATATCCCTTGCTATATGTTGTTCAAGAGTCAGACCTTCCTATAACCTTAATTGTAATGTAAAGGGTACAGGTCGGCCCCACCTTAATGTGATTAATAATAAATGTAAAAGATAATTAATCTAGTTAATATGAATTATAATATAATAATAATAATGTGACCTAGAGAGGTTGGCCCTGTTGAGCCAATAGACACTTATGTTGAAAGACTTAGGTTAGTATAAGTAAAGGTAAAATCCCCATTGTGAAAACATGTCCTCCATGTGAGTTTGGAAATTTCAGCAAGTACAATTACTTGGGAAAAGTGCACACCTCTCTTGGGCGCTAGTCTTCTATGGTTTGAGCACCCTCTTGTGTGCTAGGTCTTTCTTGGTGGTGAAGGTATTTCTCTTGAATAATATAGCAAAGGATTTGGCTGGGTTTTCTTCCCTTGTTGAGAAGGGTTTCCCAGGATACTTCTTGTGTTCTTGTGCATGGTGTTTCTTCTTGTGATCTTGGTTGTTGCAACATTATTGTTTATGGTTAAGTGAAATGCTAAAAATGGAAGGAACTTCATGCTTAACCTAGCTTATAAAAAAAAACATGGGGGAGGACTCAGCTCTCACACAGAGGAGAATGATGCACCCCACCACATGGGCATGCCCAACACTGGGCTCTCTCACAGGTCGACTCAACTCATTCACAGAGGAGAACGTATCCTGGAGGATGTCTCACGAAGCTGCAATCGTCAACATAAAAGAGATCTTGTCCATGTTTGTAAGGTATCTTATTTTATTGCAACTCATGTCATAAATTGATTTTGGGTTCCTGGGAAAATGAATTGGCCAAGCATCAATATTGTTCCACTTATGGAAACACATGACCATGCAAGAAAACCCCCACTACTCTACTTTTGTCAAAAATCAATGAAGCTTAATCTTTCCAAGTTCCCTATTAAGATGATACTCCCCATGGGGCTCTACACTATTCATTGTAAGGAAGGAAATTGATTATAGGATTTAGTCAAAAAGAAAATGGTTTTACCATCTCTTATCTCCTAAATGTTTTTTTCATGGGTGATCTTGAGTTATTTTTTTGTAGTTTTCTAGATATGGGATCCAATGGGGTAATTTGGGAGTTTAGGAATAATATCATTTTCTATAGTGTGTCTGGCATATTTCCCTCCCAAAGTTGAGCCCAATGATTTTCATGAATCCATATTAACTCCATATCTATTAAGTACCAAGAGGGATCTAAAAGAAATCAAAGTGTAAACCTTTCGATGCTTAAAATATCTAGAGTTAAGATGGAGATTCTACGCAATGTGTTTTTCTATGTGTGTGTGTGTGTGTATCCCAAAGGGCTAGATCGAGGGGTTCAGTGCTTTGAGCTCCATGCATGGTGTAACACCCTATTTCCCCCAGTCTGTAAAAATAACTGTAGTGGCCAAGAACTATGGCAAACTCAAAGATGTGAATGTTTGATTTGACGGACCTATGTATAAAAGGTCGACGAATGTATATTATGTTATGAATATGTGTTGCATGACTGCTAGGAGGGGGATGTGCTAAAAGGGACCATGATGGCTAATGAGAGGTGGTGGAAGGGACCTGGAATGGTTGTGTTAACTTCCACCGAGCCAGTACCGTACTGGTTTTTACTTGCTCAAAGACCAAACAAAATATCTGACCCTGGAATGGATTTCCCGACAGATTGATGGGTGGGGAGGCTCCTCAAGAGTTAATGAGGGGATGGGGGTGAACCACCCATCCGTAAAATCTCTCATACCTGACCATGGACGGGGAAATTTGTGCCACACGCAATCTTGCAGAGAAAAGGCAAGAGAGGAAGTGTGGTAAAGAGTAGAGGGAGAGCGCGCGCGACAGGGATCATGTAAGAGAACTGAAGAAACTCTGGGAACACAGGGAGTTCTGAACATAGGAGAAGGAGAGTAACCTTCGTCCTAGATTATTTTTTTGTATCAGGAGAAGGAGAGTAACCTTCATCCTTGACTTCCGTTGAGCTGGAAGTAGGAGATTGAATATCAAAGCATCGTGGTCTAGCTCAGGGGTGGCTAGTGGTAAATCCGTTTGGAGTCACTGAGCCTATGGTTGGGTGGAAACGAGCACCCCTCCCAGCAGTTGCATCACGCCTGGTGGATCTAATAAGTGTTTTATGGCTTGTAGTTTCAATTGAATATCATGAATACATGCTCATGTTTATATGCCCATAATGATTTCTATGTGGAATGATTGCCTGGTGTTTTAGACTAGAAATAATGGATGCATGTGTATACTTACATGCCATAGTTGGTTTCTATACAAATGATTGAGTCTGGGGCAAGAGTTTTCTCCACCGAGAATCGTCTTGTTTTCTTGATTCTCGTAATATTCTAGGAAGGCTCCTCGAGAGTACTCTTCCCCGGGAATTACCCCATAAACCTTGGAACCATACCGAACCTTTACCCAGATATTCGACTAAGATTAGGGACAATTGCCCAAGAACCGTCTGAAGGTTCATGTGATCCGGGTCTAGAAACCTTATGCAGGAAAGAGTAGCTCTATAAGGTCTCGAAGTCGTGGGAGTTTGAAGCTCTGAGAGGTTGAATTTCGTGATTCAAGCTCAGAAAGGATAGCGAGTCTAATTATCGAAAGAGAATACCCCATCGTTTGGTAGAGGAACAGTCGGAATCCTTTCGGAAATACCCCAGATCTGTCATGACCGATGGATCTAGAGGAGGAGCGCAGGCGTTAACACCTCAACCCTTTCATCCTTCACAAGTAGCGATGGGATCTAGGACCGTAGATCCAAGGATCTGTTGGAGCTCTATTGACTGTCAATCTTAACCTTTGCATAGGTAGGAGAGTGGACTCGACAATGTCCTGAAAGTCCCAAAGTATTCGAAACCATCCATCGGCACAAGACGCATGGAATTCGGGTAGCATTTCGTTGACTCGCGACTTGGAGTGGTCAAGGGTAGGACTACATGAACTCACGATTCGCGAAATCGTGACGTGATCGTGGTCGTTGGATCCAAGCCACGGGAGAACCGTTGGATCAGAACCTCCACATGGTATCGCGTATCGTGGGTTCAAAGGTTGAAAGAATCTCCTTTTGACTGCAGAATTCGCGAAGTGTCGAGCATCGAGGGCTCGTGTGAACATGTGGCACACCCGTTAGGTGGGGACCGCATAGTTGACAAGTGGCGTAACAACAAGTGCCCAGAGAAATGTGGGAGCGGGTGATAGGTGGTGGACACATGTCACCTAGGAAAGAGTCAACCCATTGTTGAATTATCGTGGTTCAAGGTTTCGCAAGATGAAGAAGCTTCCCCTTGATCACTAAGGTTGCGAAATGCCAAGAGTCGCGGTCTCGTGCGACGGGAGACAGTGACACAGCTCATAAGCAGAGTACAGTGGAGGAGACAAGTCGCGTGTATGCGTCGCTTGGCAGAGTCCATGTAACGTTGACCTCTCGCATCTCGGGGATTCACAAAGGAGGAGCACGAGGGCTCAACACTCCAACTAGCGAAGTCACAAGCTGCAAGTGGTGCTAGTGTTTAGCCTAGCCTACGGTTACATGTAGCAGGCGCTAGTGAGGAGGGAGCCATACCTGTATCGCATCTTGGGTATCGGCGTTTGGAGAAAGAGGAGTCGAGAGCCTTGACTCCCAACTCATGAGTTGTGAAAGGCGCTTGTGCTAAGGCCAGGTTGTGGTCGCTTGGAGGAGGATAAGGGAAGGGATGGTCTACGCTAGGCCCCATAGAAATTCGGGGATTCTGTCTCTCAAAGAAAAAGATGAAAAATCTAGGTTGTCATAGTGGGTGTGTGACAAATTGGTATTAGAGCATGGTTACAACACTTGGCCTGCTTGGGCTCATGAATGAGTTGCGCAGAAACTCCATTTGAAGTACTCTTAAAAGGAGTAACTCTCTATCCTAACCCCCTTTATCAAAAGTCGAAGTTAAGAATGAAAATTCCTATTGTGTGTATGCATTTGAAAAATATGAATTATGTGTTGATTGTGAATGAATATAATGTTGACTAACAACAAGTGTTTTTTTTTCCTACACACAAGTGGACGATCAACCACGGGAAACTGCATATGCATAGAATGGTGATGCACCACAAAGTGGGGGATGTCTCCCACAATAGAGACGAAGAGTCTGATGAAAGGAAAGCGGTAGAGACCCCTCCAGATCTAGCTGAGACTGTGAGAAGCCTCATGGTCGAACTACAGAGCTGCAAGGCTGACAATGAGAGGTTGATAAAAGAGCAAGAGAAGAAAATGGAAATTAATGCAGTCTTGCTGCAGAGTTTATCTGACATACAAAGACAATTGCAGGATGGACCTGACACCATTCACACGAACCGACGATAGACAAAGAAAAGTCAAAGTCTACCTGAGATGCAGAAACGTGGTCTTTTAAGTGACCACACTGGGAAGAGCACCTCGAGAAAGTTCCACCCCAGAGATAAGGGACAAGCATCGGATGATTCCTCTGGAAAGGAAACTGGCGACTCAGAGGGATCTTCTAGTAGCAAAACTAGTTCTTATTCCCGAAGAAAATAGAATAAGTGAAAGCATTCCAAAAGTCATAATCTCGAAGAATTCAAGAAGGCCAAGCCACCCTCTTTCGACGGTGAAATAAAGAAGGGGGAGGAAGTGGAGGCCTGGCTGCTTGGACTAAAGAAGTATTTCAAAGGCCATGACTTCTCAGAAAACTTGAAGGCCCGAGTAGCCACTTTCAACTTGAATGGAAAGGCTTCCATTTGGTGGGAAGACCTTAAGAATAGTTTGGGATTCCAGAAAAAGGGTTTTAAATCCCCGAGATTTAAAAACTATAAAAAGGACTCAAGGATGAAATTCCCAACCCGAAGTGTACATCAGCAGAATTTTCCCTCCCAGTGTGGAAATAAACCTTCTGGATCTACCCCAGGAAAGATTGATAACCCAAAGAGAGAACCCTTGAAATGTTGGGGTTGTGGGGAAGAACATCTACTGAGGGACTGTCCGCACTGACAATAGAACAGTCGAAGAATTTACAACGTTCAAGAAGCTACCACCATCAATGACGTGGCCAGGAGTGTGCCACAAATTTATGCAGCCTTGGATAATAAACAAGCTGACCACCAAGCTTCAATGGTGGAGATGGAAGGTATGATCACCAACCATCTAGTGTCTATTCTAATTAACCCTAGTTAAAATTTGATTTATATAGCTCCTAAGGTTGTTGATAAGTGTAAATTACAGCCACATAAACATGCCAAGCCATGGTTGGTACAGTTAGCCACTGGCACCAAAAGAAAGGTAGCGGAGGTCATACTAGCCTGCCAATTCACTATGGGTGAATTCCCCACCCAAGCAACCCTTAACATATTGCCCCTAGGATCATATGACCTGTTGATTGGTATGGACTGGCTAGCCACATATAAAGCTAGACTGGACTGTTACCATAAAACCTTAGAATGTGTAAGTGAAGAAGGAAGAAGGATAACCCTTTGAGGGATCCAAAAACCTGTCTTAGTGAGATGAATATCAGCCCTTCAAATGAGAAAGTATTGCAGAAAGGGATGTCCACTATATGAGATACAGGTGTTGGAATCAGTTGAAGATGACAAACCAAGCCTCGAAGACCACCCCACACTAAGAGAATATAGAGATGTGTTTCCAGAAGAGGTATTGGGTTTACCTCCAAGAAGGGACATTGACTTCTCGATAGAACTTGCACCAGGAGCAGTGTCCGTGTCTAGGACACCCTATAGGATGAGCACACCCGAGCTAGTTGAGCTTAAATTACAACTAAAAGAAATGATGGAAAAAGGCTATATCCGACCCAGCATTTCCCCATGGGGAGCACCAGCTCTGTTTGTGAAGAAGAAAGATGGTACCCTCCGACTATGCATAGATTATAGACAGCTCAATAAGGTAACCATAAAGAAAAAGTACCCCTTACCCAGGATCGATGACCTGTTCGATCAATTGGGAGATGATTCCATCTTATCAAAGATTGACTTGAGATCTGGATACCATCAAGTCTGAATCAAGGGTGAATACATCCACAAAACTACCTTCAGGACGAGATATGGTCACTATGAGTTTGTGGTAGTACCATTTGGATTAACCAATGCCCCTGCCACTTTTATGTGCTTGATGAACAATGTGCTCAGCAAATTCCTAGACAAATTTGTACTGGTTTTTATTGACAATATATTAATTTACTTCAAGAATAAAAAGGAACATGAGGAACATCTTAGACTTGTGCTTCAAGTGCTAAGAGAACATCATCTCTACGCCAAATTTAGCAAGTGCGACTTTTTCCAAAAGAAAATATATTACTTGGGCCATGTCATATCTGAAAAAGGAGTAGCAGTAGACCATGACAAGATCAGGTCTATCATGGAATGGCCTACCCCAAAGGACGTTTCAGATATCAGATCCTTTATGGGCTTAGCAGGATACTATAGGAGATTTATAAAAGGATTCTCCAAGATTGGTTATCCAATCACTGCCCTCCAGAAGAAGGGAGCTAAATTCATGTGGACACAAGAATGTGAAGAAAGATTTCAATCCTTGAAACACCTTCTGACCCATGCACCCGTGCTGAAGATCGTTGATCCCGAAAATGACTTCCTCGTGTGCACAGATGCCTATAAGGAAGGGCTCGGAGGAGTCCTTATGCAAGGAGGAAGTGTAGTCTGCTATGAATCCCGAAAATTGAATGAGCACGAAGCCAACTATGTGACCCATGATCTAGAACTGGCCGCCATAGTGCATGCCTTGAAAATGTGGAGGCATTACCTCCTGGGAAGGAAATTTGTACTTATGACAGACCACTGTGGATTGTGATATCTGTTTGACCAACCAAAGATCAATGCCAGAAAAGCTAGGTGGATGGCCCTTCTTAGTGAGTTTGATTTTGAAATCAAACATATCAAGGGAAAGGAAAATAAGGTGGTTGATGCCCTTAGCAGAAGTATGAAAACAATTCATCTGGCAGTGGTGAGCACCTGCGAGACCAACGTCAGGGAAAGAGTTAAGAATGCACAAGAAACTGACACATTCTTCCAGACTGTGACCTCGTACCTGGAGCAAGAACCCACAGGGATAAAGTATGAAGGCTACCAGATGATAGATGGAGGCCTACTAACTTACAGAAACAGATTGTATATTCCAGATTGTGATGACTTGAAGAGGTTCATAATGGATGAACTACATAAAAGACCATATATTGGTCATCCAGGATACCAGAAGATGATCACGGCCACCAAGAAACAATTCTATTGGCCTGGATTGAAGAAAGACATAGTTGAGTACTTAGGCAAATGCATGAATGCCAATAGGTTAAAGCAGAACACGGACACCCAGCAGGATTATTACAACCTCTACCAATCCTGGAATGGAAATGGGAAACCATCTCCATGGATTTCATCACCGGATTTCCAACCTCGACCAAACAGAATGATGCCATCATGGTGGTGGTGGATAAACTGAGCAAGTCCACTCATTTTATCCCCATAAAGTCGACTTGCAAGGCAATAGACATCGCCAACATATTCATGAGGGAGATATTCAGACTACATGGTATGCCTAAAGAGATCATGTCTGACAGAGACACGAAATTTACTTCCAACTTTTGGAAATCCTTGATGATTGGTCTGGAGACAAAATTACTATTTAGCACATCCTATCATCCTCAAACCGATGGACAGACGGACAGAGTGAACCAAATATTAGAAGACATTCTAAGGATGCATGTAATGCATCAACCCAAAAAGTGGGAAGATTACCTACCACTGGTGGAATTCGCCTACAACAATGGCTACCAAGAATCCCTGAAGATGAGCCCTTTCGAAATCCTCTACGATAGGCCATGCAACACTCCAGTCAGTTGGAGTAATCCTGTAAACAGAATTTCTATTGGACCCAACATGTTGAAAGAAATGGAACAACAAGTGACTCAGATAAAACAAAATCTAAAGGTCGCTCAGAACAGACAGAAAATTTACGCCGACCGAAAGAGAACTCCAAGAGAATTCAAGATGGGAGACCACATATATCTCAAAGTTAGGCCCAGGAAGAGTTCCCTGAGGATGGGAGCTTGTGCCAAGTTGGCACCTCAGTATTGTGGAACCTTTGAAGTTCTATATAGATTGGGACCTGTAGCCTATAGGCTAGCACTTCCTCCCACAGTAAAAGCACATAATGTTTTCCATGTTTCATTATTGAAGAAATATGTACATGATTCTAATCATATAATTGACTGGTCTGTGATCCAGGTGGAACTGGAGGGAGAATACCTGCCAGAACCTCAATGCATACTGGACAGAAAGGAAACCCCACTCAGGAACTGAACCATTGCACAGGTCAAGGTGCAATGTAAACATTTTGGCCCAGATGAGGCTACGTGGGAAATGGAAGATGCCATAAAACAGGCATATCTGATTTTGTTTACTTCTGTACATACAAATCATATTGATAGGTAGAACATCGAGGATGATGTTCCTTTAAGGGGGAGGGAATTGTAACACCCTATTTCCCCTAGTCTATAAAAATAACTATAGTGGCCAAGAACTATGGCAAACTCAAAGATGTGAATGTTTGATTTGACGGACCTTTGTATAAAAGGTCGATGAATGTAAATTATGTTATGAATATGTGTTGCATGACTGTTGGGAGGTGGATGTGCTAAAAGATACCATGATGGCTAATGAGAGGTGGTGGAAGGGACCTAGAATGGTTGCGTTAACTTCCACTGAGCCAGTACCGTACTGGTTTTTACTTGCTCAAAGACCAAAGAAAATCTATGCCCCTAGAATGGATTTCCCATCACATTGGTAGGTGGGGAGGCTCCTCAAGAGTTAATGAGGGGATGGGGGTGAACCGCCCATCTGTAAAAGCTCGCAGACCTGACCACGGATGGGGAAATTCGTGCCACATGCAATATTGCAGAGAAAAGGCAAGAGAGGAAGTGTGGTAAAGGGTAGAGGGAGAGTGCACGCGACAGGGATCGTGGAAGAGAACTAAAGAAACTTTGGGAACACAGGGAGTTCTGAACATAGGAGAAGGAGAGTAACCTTCGTCTTGGATTATTTTTATATATCAAGAGAAGGAGAGTAACCTTCGTCCTTGACTTCCGTTGAGCGGGAAGTAGGAGACTGAATCTCAAAGCATTATGGTCTAGCTCGAGAGTGGCTAGTGGTAAATCTGTTTGGAGTCACTGAGCCTACGGTTGGGTGGAAACGAGCACCCCTCCCAGCAATTGCATCATGCTTGGTGGATCTTATAAGTGTTTTATGCCTTGTAGTTTGAATTGAATATCATGAATACATGCTCATGTTTATATGCCCATAATGATTTTTGTGTGGAATGATTGTCTGGTGTTTTAGATTGGAAGTAATGGATGCATGTGTATACTTACATGCCATAGTTGGTTTTTGTACAAATGATTAAGTCTAGGGCATGAGTTCGCTCCACCGAGAATCGTCTTGTTTGCTTGATTCTCATAATATTCTAGGAAGGCTCCTCGAGAGTACTCTTCCCCGGGAATTACCCCATAAACCTTGGAAACGTACCGAACCTTTACCCAGATATTCGACTAAGATCAGGGACAATTGCCCAAGAACCGTCTGAAGGTTCATGCGATCCGGGTCTAGAAACCTTATGCAGGAAAGAGTAGCTCTCTAAGGTCTCGGAGTCGTGGGAGTTTGAAGCTCTGAGAGGTTGAATTTTTTGATTCAAGCTCAGAAAGGATAGTGAGTCCGATTATCGAAAGAGAATACTCCATTGTTTGGTAGACGAACGGTCGGAATCCTTTCGAAAATACCCCAGATCTGTCATGACCAATGGATCTAGAGGAGGAGCGCAGGCATTAACACCTCGACCCTTTCAGCCTTCGCAAGTAGTGATGGGGTCTAGGACAGTAGATCCAAGGATCTGTCAGAGCGCTATTGACCGTCGATATTAACCTTTGCATAGGAAGGAGAGTGGACTCGACAACGTCCTGAAAGTCCCAAAGTATTCAGAACCGTCCATTGGCACAGGACGTGTGGAAGTCGGGTAGCATTTCGTTGACTCGCGACTCTGAGTGGTCAAGGGTAGGACTGCATGAACTCATGATTCATGAAATCGTGACATGATCGTGGTTATTGGATCCAAGCCATGGGAGAACCGTTCGATTAGAATCTCCGCGTGGTATCGCGTATCGGGGGTTTGAAGGTTGAAAGAATCTCCTTTCGACTGCAGAAGTCACGAAATGTTGAGCATTGAGGGCTTGTGCAAACACGTGGCACACCCATTAGGTGGGGAATGCGTGGTTGACAGGTGGTGTAACAACAAGTGCCCAGAGAAAGGTGGGAGCGGGTGAAAGGTGGTGGACACATGTCGCCTGAGAAAGAGTCAACCCATTGTTGAATTATCGTGGTTCGGGGTTTTACGGGATGAAGAAGCTACCCATTGATCCATAAGGTCGCAAAACACCGAGAGCCGAGGTCTCGTGCGATGGGCGGCAGCGACATAGCTCATAAGCAGAGTACAACGGAGGAGACAAGTAGTGTGTATGCATCGCTTGGAAGAGTCCACGTAACGTTGACCTCTCGCATCTCAGGGATTCGCAAAGGAGGAGCACGAGGGCTCAACACTCCAACTAGCAAAGTCGCGAGTTGCGAGTGGTGCTAGTGTTTATCCTAGCCTACAGTTACATGTAGCAGGTGCTAGTGAGGAGGGAGCCATACCCGTACCACATCTCGGGTATCGGCGTTTGGAGAAAGAGGAGTCGAGAGCCTTGACTCCCAACTCACAAGTTGCGAAAGGCACTTGCACTAAGTCTAGGTTGTGGTCGCTTGGAGGAGGATAATGGAAGGGATGGTATGCGCTAGGCCCCATAGAAATTCGGGGATTCTGTCCCCTCGAAGAAAAAGATGAAAAATCTAGGTTGTCGTAGTGGGTGTGTGACACATGGGGCCTTGGGTTCAACCCCAACAAGCTTCCTTTGATGTGTGACTCACTTGATGACCTTACAAGGCCAAGGGACATAGTCAACATCGACAACTTTACACTAGGCACCATCTATGTAATGCAGGGAAGTGCCCAAAGGTTTCCCCACAATGCTCTCTCTCTCTGTATATATATATATGTGTGTGTGTGTGTGTGTGTGTGTGTGTGTGTGTGTGTGTTTCATGGGTGATCTTGAGTTATTTTTTTGCAGTGTTCTAGATATGGGATCCAATGGGGTAATTTGGGAGTTTAGGAATAATATCATTTTCTATAGTGTGTCTCGTATATTTCCCTCCCAAAGTTGAGCCCAATGATTTGCATGAATCCATCTTAACTCCATATATATTAAGTACCAAGAGGGATATAAAAGAAATCAAAGTGTAAACCTTTTGATGCTTAAAATATCTAGAGTTAAGATGGAGATTCTACGCAATGTGTGTGTGTGTAGCCCAAAGGGCTATCTCGAGGAGTTGAGTGCATTGAGCTCCATGCATGGGGCCTTGGGGTCAACCCCAACAAACTTCCTTTTATGTGTGACTCACTTCATGACCTTATGAGGTCGAGGGACATAGTCAACATCGACAACTTCACACTAGGTGCCATCTATGTAATGCAGGGAAGTGCCCAAAGGTTTCCCCA
>ML788488.1:290869-303960 GCA_009831015.1 Picea engelmannii
TAAACCACTGTTGCATAAATTGGAATTTTAATATTCTGAGTCAATTTGAAGAACCTGAAAACAACTTAGAAAACATTTTTGAAGTAATAAGATTACACAGATTGAATCAATCAGATTACTAACAAAGATTTGCCCTTCACAAAATAAACCACAATAAAATACACCTCAACTCTGATATGCATAAACCCAATTCTCAATGACCTGCGTCAACTCAATTCGCCCGTGATCAGAAGTGGTTGAAACATGCCATACCTAATAACCCATAAGAAGTAAGCAGCGAAAATCTCCAGTCACTGGTTAGATGGAGGGTGGGTGAATGTCAGTAATATTTTAAGGAAAAAATGGGTCAAAGTTGCTTTCAGGGTCACATGTGTAGTACGTAGAAGCCTATGGAAACGAGACAAGGAAGGAAGCGTGTGTGGAGAGAAATGGAGGTTTCACCATACAGTGCAGAATCCAGAAGTTCATTCACGGAACGAAGAAGAAGAAGCCAAATGTTTAGCGGTGCTCATTCGAAAACCGTGAAAATCTCCACGGAATCCCAACTCCTGACATCAACTAAAATAAAAATTCCGAATAAAAAATAAAAAAATCCAAGCAAACGCTCGCGTATAAATATTCCGCTCATTAACACAGCCACAGATCAAAGATATTCGCGCAGATCGTCAGAGGTCGAACTCGAACTCGAGACCTTTTGAACAGCACTTAAATTTTATATCTCGGGCGGTCACTTCAAACACTCCCCTGGCTTTCCATTGCCGGCCAAAAGACATGGAGCCGCTTACTCTCAGCGAAGGACAGTTGCAGGAGGCCAGGGTTCGATTCTGGGGAACCAGTATCCCTTCATCTTTATTACATCTTTATTACAGTATCATCGTTCTTCTTCTTTCTGCAGTGAGCAAACAAATTTATTTATTTTCGAACGGACAATAAAGTCTTCTATTTACCTTCGAATGCAGGAAGCCGCGGTGAATATCATCCAGAAGAAGCATCCGGATGAGGCTCTCTTCATTTTCACAAAGGTATTGTTGAATCTTTAGTTTCCATTAGAGAGATTGCCGTGGTTGGAATGTGAAATCCTTTAGTTCTTTTTTTTTTCTGGAATGAATGTTAGGGTTTGAGGCCAGTTCGTTCTGTGCGGGAGATGGAGAGTCTGTTACAGGGCGAGGCGCAGGAGCTTCACGATTTGATTGACAACTCGCAGACTATTGGCTTGCTCTCTTCTGCGGAAAAAAATAAGCCTTCATGTCCTCGTCCGCTAGATACTGTGAGGGGAGCTTCGTCCGCTCCGTTTTGACTGTAATGTGGGGTAGACTTGGGATCTTTGCCACCGATTTGAACTCGGCAACTGTTGTCTCGGAATTAGTTAAATGTCCAAATGTCTGGTAACGTCGCCGACAAATGACTGAGCATCTTTTGGCCTGTGAATAATTCGTATTTCCGTGTTAAAATCTTACGTCTTTATTGTTTTTTTTAATAATTTATATAATATTTTTATTTAGTTTTACACTTTTAATTTTAATTTGGAATTTTTAGAGTGTATAATAAAAATAAGAAGAATAATCTTGAGTATTTAAAATTCTCCTTATTATAAATAATAATAATATTTTTTATTATAATAAATAAATAAATCATAACGTAATAACGTAGTTATTTATTCATATCTTCTGTATAAATATTTATAAATATTTAACAATGATAATGACCATAACTTTGATGGTTTATTCATAACTTTTACAAAGCCTCGACACGAGTTCCGTTGCATTCAGGGATGGAATTTGACGGGCAAATTTAAGAGGTGATTTGTCCATCAAATAAGTTAATTTTTTTTAACAAACAGTCAACATTTTTAGTGAAATCTGTCAAAATGTACATTGAGTTGCGGAAACAGTTAAATTTGACGGGCTATTGGGATTTGAAATTCCAACCCTGGAACTTGTATCTATGGGGATTTGTATTCTTTGTAATTTTTCTTAATTTCTCTTTGAAAAATGAAGTATTCTAAATGTGATAAAAAAAAATTATGTTATATTCTGTGTTATGTTTTTGTTTTTTTTCATATTTTTTGGGGATATTTTATTGAAATTCAGTGATATATTGTTGGATCTGTAGATGTGGTTAAATTTATATAATCTAGTGTTACATGGCAGAAAAGCAATTTAAACAACAGAAAGTTGTGGTTTAGTGTGGATTTATATTGCCTAATTGAGGAGGGCAAACACCTAGAACAATTAAACAACACTATTTTTATTATATGGATTATATTTTTTGGTCATTTCTATTCTAAATTCAGTCAGAAATTGTTGGAATTGCAGAGATATTATGAGTATTTCAAGAGTTTTTCAGGATACTAAATCTATTTATACATTTAAAAGTGTAATTTAAGAAACAAAAAAGTGTGATTTCACCAACAAATATATCACTAATTCCGTGATGGTTGTTGAAAATGGCCAAAAACATAGAAATTATGTATTAAAATTCATAGTGATCACCCCACTCTTTTAATAAGTAGAGGTTGGAGTCTTAAAATGGCTTTGTTGTAAGTATAAAAGTTGAATGTTCTATAATGGTAGCTTTGATTTGTATATGTGGTCAATAATCATATAAATCATATAGTATGTTTATATAGTTAAACATGACCGATTGTAACTTAGTGTAATCTTGGTCTTTGAAAGGCCCTTCTCAACCTTCAAGGTGACGAGGAGTGCACCTTATTTAGGATCTATTGTGATTCCTTCAACAAGCACTTTTGTTCTTCATCCTGTTCTTACTTATTGGCCCAACTATAACTAATACCTACCTAGTCTTTTATGTGTCCTCTATCTTACATCGACAAGGATTCACATGGCATTTATGACAAATCCACATCCCTCCAACAATGCTTTCATGGTTCGATATTCTTTGACATATTTAATAGAATCTTACCATTGATATTTCTAATGCATCTAGCCCGAAAAGTATGACAAAACAACATCCCTCCAATAATGTTTCCTTAGTTTGAGATTCTCACCATTGAGATTTCCAATGCATCTACCATTCAAGGTGATCAATGTTGATCGAATTTGTGCTAGCTTTAGTGATCAACTTAGAATAGTCTATTAATTTCCAACGATCATGGGGTTTTTTATATCTTAGGTCGACCTTGTAACTACCTCATTAATGGAAACTTTAACAATCATGGGGTTTTTTTATATCTTAGGTCGACCTTGTAACTACCTCATTAATGGAAACTTTATCTTGTGAATTGTATAAATATGTGTCAACACATCTAAATGATCATGCAATTATGTTAACATCATTCAATGAGATCAAGCTCATTTGCAATTTTCCTTATAGTTCTAAGCCACATCAATTCTTCACATTACTTTGATCTCGACCATTCTTTTGTAGCTCAATTCTTTGTACAATAGTCTTGTTATTTATTTGGGTTCTTTTCTATTATTTGGCTATTCGTGTTTCCTATAGTATGCCTCACACCTACATCCTTATGCTAATTGCACCCTATGTTAATTGGACTCTAATCTACTATGACCACACTTAGTACCTTCCCTTGTCATCAATAAATGCTTCCAAACATTTTGTTAATAATTTCTTCCATTCCACCTTCACTATTAAATTGTTTCTACTTATCTATTGTTTAATTGCTTTTGCTAGATCAAGTTGTTATTTACACCAACTTACTACTTATCATCATTATCACACTACAACCAATTTGGTTATTGTGCTTCAGTGCAACCCCAAGGCTTAACCTTGAGCAATCTATCATAGATAAAAGGGGTTGTGCTTCCAACATGACTAATCCCACCCTAAATCAGAAAAACATTGGTATCAAAGCTTTGAAGAACATTAGTTGATTTGTGACACTAAAGGCTTGGTAGATCTATTTTGTGCAGTATTTCTTAGGTTCAATAGATCAAGGAAAGTGAATGCATGTCTGGACATGATCATAGTACCAAAGTCATGGGATTTATCTAATTGGGCCTAATCACTCTTTGACACACCGAACACATCATCAATAAATGCTTCCAAACATTTCATTAATAATTTCTTCCACTCCACCTTCATTATTAAATTGCTTCTAGTTATCTATTGTTTAATTGCTTTTGCCAGGTCAAGATGTTATTTACACCAACTTACTACTTTTCATCATTATCACACTACAACAAATTTGGTTATTGTGCTTCAATGCAACCCCAAGGCCTGACCTTGAGCAATCTATCATAGATAAAAGGGGTTGTGCTTCCAACGTGACTAATCCCACCCTAAATCAGAGAAACATTGGTATCAAAGCTTTGAAGAACATTAGTTGATTTTTGACACTAAAGGCTTGGTAGATCTATTTTGTGCAGTATTTCTTAGGTTCAATAGATCAAGGAAAGTGAATGCAATTTTTGGACATGATCATAGTACCAAAGTCATGGGAATTATCTAATTGGGTCTAATCACTCTTTGACACACCTAACACATCCAAAGGTCCCTCAAGCACTGTGCCTTGGAACTAAATATTCTCATCATGCATACACCCTACTTACCATGAGATCTACACCCTTTTAGAGTAGAGAATGTATGCACCTCCCCTAGTTTGTGATCTACACCCTCTCAAGATAGATCATGCATGTTCCTCACCAACTACCTATTAAACAACTGCATCTCCATAAAGTATCTATGATGCACCCCCATCACCAACAACAATTAACTCTACACAAGGATAGATTGTTGATTACACCACTACTGAAAGAGGAAAATTCAAAGAAATGGATAAAACCAACACTCCTTTGTGAGGAAGGTATTCTCTACCAAACCAAGTTTCTCCCTCAACATATCAAACTTCCCCTGAGTTAGGGGCTTCATAAAAAAATTCAGCCTCTTACAAATGTGAAGGAACATGAAATTTCAAGGAAGTGGGGGTCGGGGGGTAGTCCCACTAAGTTTTCCTTGGAAAAAATGAACGCAATCAAGAACCGTTACTACCTTTTGAACTCTATCTCTTATAAAATGGTACGGAATATCAATGTGCTTGGGGAAATCATGAAATATTGGATTCTCAAAGAGCCTGATGCAAATTTGATTGGCATAGTAAACAACAATGGACTCGAGCATATGAATGATTAACTCTACTATAAACCTATGAATCCATAAACTTTCCATATACTCTATTTTTGTTGAGCTAAACTTGCAAATTCTACTTGCTTCTCGTTGAACCAGGAAATCATACATGTGCCCAAGATGAAACAAAAACATAAGTGGTGCTCTTCTTAGCACTCACATCTCTCTCTCAATCAAAATAAAAAATACCATGCAACAATAACTCACCATCTCCTACATACCTCATGCCATAATGAATTATTCCCTTCAAGTATCTAAACACATACTTGTCATGTTTCCAATGAGATTGATGGGGTTCAACCATGAACTAGCTCAATGTACTCACTATAAAACATATAACATGCATGATATTCACAAGATACATCAGGGAACAATTAAATTCCTATAAAAAGAAGGATCAACAAAATCATAATCTAAATTAGTAGAAAAATTTATAGTTGGAAGAATACGAGTGGCCAAGCATTTGCAATCAAGCAACTGAAATCTCTTCAAAATATCCACTATGCACTTCCCTTGTATGAGGTTCACATGTATCTTGCCAAACCTCTAGACCCCAAAAGTAATGCATTAGGCCAATGTCTTTCATATTAAATTCACTAGCCAACTTCTTCTTGCACCACACAATGAACCTTTTATAACTACCTATAAGAATCAAATCATTCTACATATGAGACCAAGACAAAAGGATTAGATTTATCATTTAAATAATAAATATTAGGATCTACATAATCCTTGGAGAATCCCAAATTCATTAAGTACTCCTCAATCATTGAGTATGATGCACATTGTTCCTTCTTCATCTCATAAATGACCTTCTTTAACCTACACGCATGGGTATCTCAACCATACACCTCAAAATCCCTTTGCTAATTAATATGCACTTTTGCACCATTAATAAAATAAATTTTCACATCCATCTGGTATAGAGGTCAACCAAAACATGGTGCAATAGATATGATGACTTCATGATAGAAGTATACCTTGAAATTGGAGCAAAAGTATCATCATAGTCAATTCCTCTTTTATGAAAGATTCCTCTAGCTACAAATATGGCCTTATATTTATCTATGCTCCCATATTCCACGTGATTTATTTTTAATAACCACCAGGAATCTATCATTGATTCCCCCATTGGTTTTAGAATAATCTTCTAGAAATCATTCCTCGGGATGGAGTTATACTCCTCATGTAATCCCACCATACTTTCTCAACAACTACTTCCTCAAAGCTAGAATGTTTTGTATCAATGAGAAAAGACATCAATGCAACATAAGTCGGACATTTCTTAGGGGGATGACTCACCCAAAAATAATATTTTACTTCTTCCATTTGTTGTTGTGCCTCCTACAAAGTATGGGTAAGCCATCTCGACTTCCTAGTTGAACTAGATGGTAAAGAGGCCTATATTTCTTCATTGGAACCTTTTTTATTTGAATCTAATTTTGCATTCATTTGCATATTGTCCTTTCAGACAACAAAGTTTTCACCCTCCTCAAACTGAGTAGGAGGCGCTTAATAGTTAGAGGACCATGCATCCTCATCAAAATTCTTAACATCTATGCTCATAATTGTCTTTTATTGTGCTATAATATAGATATGGTATTCCTTGGAGGTCTCATTGTGACTAACAAAAATACCATTGATGCTTGAGGATTCAAGTTTAGTCCTCTTCTCATCATGAATATGAATATAAACATGACAAAGGAAAAAGACACATAAATACCATACCCCAATCTTCTCACCAGTAAATTCTTCTTGTGGTGGCTTGTCCTTCAATATCTCACGTGGACATCAATTTAGAATGTAGATACTTGTGTTTCATGTCTCCACCCAAAGACTCATGGGAAAACCTATGTCATGGATCATGGCCTTTCCTATCTCATTGATGGATCAGTTCTTCCTCTTGGCAACCCCATTTTGTTGTGGGTTATAGGGTATTGCTAGCTCCCTCTTGATCCCAACATCCTTGCAAAAGGAATTAAGGTCCTTGGAGGTGTACTCTCCTCCATTCATACCAAAGTAACTTATATTTCTACCTATATAATTCTCCACAAAGTATTTAAACTCTGTGAACTTGTTGTAAACTTCATCTTTAGTCGTCATAAGGTAAATCTAGTTCTTTCATGAGGAATCATTAATAAAGGAAACACAATACATACTACTTGTTAATGAAGTTGATAGCTTACATACATTTGAATGGATCAGATCAAGAATCTCCCTTGATTTAAGCTTACTTCTTAGAAAAGTTTCATCCTTATCTAGTGCATAGATATTCCACACTCCAACCTTCTCAATCTAGAAGTCTAGGAATTATTACATTATATCTGTGAAGAGAGGAAGTGGTCCATAGTGCATTAGGTGACCAAATCACTTGTGCCACAACTCACACAACTTGTCATTTTCATACACTAAAGCATCATGTTTCATTGGATAAAAAAATTTAGTATGTACATGCCACCTTGTTACAGTCCTTTGAACAAGACTCGACCACACTCATGTCTTCATTTTCTAAAGATAACCCATTGATGATTAAACTCAACCACACACTTCAAATATGTCATGGATGAGACAAAAAGAAGATTCTTATTTAAATTAGGGACATACAAAACATCATGCAACTCAAGAACATCACTTGAAGGCATTCAAAAGGAGACAAAGCCCATTTTGGTCCATGGATATGTGGCATCATCACCCAACTCCACTTGAATGCCATCCTCTTGTTCTTAAAGTTTGTAAAAAACCTTCTTGTTGAAATTCATGTTTGGATGTTCCACTATCCATATACCACCCTACATGTTGATAGTAGAAAGTCATGTTTGGTGCTAGTGGAAATGCATGAAACCATGGAGAAATTGGTCTCAATATTGGATTCTAACTCATCCATTTCAGCGAAAGTATCTGCACTCCTTGCAAACTACTTCTATTGATGTTTACTCTTAGCTTCCGTCTTCTTAGGACATTGACTTGCATAGTGTCCCATCTTATGGAAATTGGACCATTTCACATTAATCAAGTCTTTCTTTTTGTGATTCGAAGAACCTAATTATTCTTTAGTTAAACCATTCTAACCCCTCATGTTTCCTCCTTTCTTCCCACCTCTGATCACCTTCCCTATAAGGCTAGGTTTTGTATTTCCTCAACTCTAGTTGCAACTATATTTCTCCTTGTCTCTTCTTGAATGAAATCATCCCAAATCTTGTTAAAGATAGGAAACTTCTCACAATCATAGTGACCTTGCACATAGGCTTCTTGGATGTAGAGAATCAATTTAGTGCAATTTCCACTAACTCCTATCCTTGATCTTCACCCCAATAGAAAATATTTGATCTCTAAGCTCAATGATCTTCATCAAGTAGCTTGCCACCATCTATGTGTCACTCATGTGCATGATGGTGAGCGTATTCTTTAGGAGTATCTTGTAGCAAATATTGTCACTCTAATATAGAAAAATCGTTGCTTAATACATTTATTTGGTTCATTTACCTATGTTACGAGGAATCAAATGGTCTTGCATTGAATCCAAAACATTACTTTTTCCCTGTTAATCTTCTTCTCATATTGAGAAAGTTGTTGAGAATCAATAGGAATTATAGCCTTCCCTCTAAAATACTCCATGGATCAACCTCCTCCATCAACATCTAAAGACTAAACTTCCAAGGAATGAAATTGGAAGACCCTTCTATATGATCACACTATCTAATATCGAGCATCCCAAAGTGAGCCATTCCTACAACCCCTTTAACACATCTCGAACAAGCAGATCAACTAGAACAAAAATTGGCAACCTATTACATGTGCATATAACCACTCATATCCATAATATAGTACTCTAATCATTATATTTTCTTGGGCATATCACCCACAAACTCCTCCTAGTACCTGATGCTATCTCAAGCATAGATCAGTCCAATATCTAGAAATTTCTAGGCATGACACCCAAAAAATCCTCTGATAATATCTCCCTCTCACATGCAACAACCTTATCCATACACTGGTATAAAAACTTCAAATGGACAACTCTAATGCCATGCTAAATTTTCAATTCATGATAAGCAAATATATACTCATATAAATAAAACTTACAACTAAGAATCTAAGAACTATAAAAAAACCTCTAAATACTTCAAATCTACCAATCCTAAAACTATATATAGAAATTTCAAGAGTACAATCATTGCATACTTTGAAAGAGACCAAAAAAGTGAACATAAAAGACTAAATTTGCATAAAATAGAGTTTTGGAAATTAAAACAACAAGATTAAACAACAACTACCAATCACATTTCTCTTTATTAGACTAAAAGGAAAAATCACATCTACTATATGCTTATCTCAAGAAACACACTAAACTTAAATGATAAGCTCTCTAAACAAAATAATAAAACACCCTCTCTCTCTTTATAAAAGAAGAGAATAAAGGGTTACACAAAATCTATATACATGTAGGGAAGTTCGTCCTTGAATAGGTCAAACCCTAACCCTAATGCACCTTGGTAGAATGCACCCTCATGCATGGACTATGTTTCCTATCATAGTGTGCTCTATAAATAAGAGTAAATGCATGCACACATGCAAGAGAATATCTCCCTTAGGAACTATGACTTAGAACTAAAGATGCTCTTCATGCACACATTCTACTTACCTTGGGATTTTTACCCTCATATAATAGAACATGCATGTGCATCCCCTTCATTGGGATGTACACCCTCTCATTAGACAGAATGTGCATGCAAACATGCATGTGACTCACCAACTGCCTACTAAACTGTCATTCCTCCATAGAGTTTCTCTAATGTGCCCTCTCACAAAAAAAAAAACTAACTCTGCACAGGGATCTAAGGTTGGAATGGATATGCTAATTACACCATTTTTGAAGGAGGAATTGGAGCAACAAGTAAAACTATATATATATATATATATATTCTTTTTCTTTTTCTCTGCAATGACTTACCACTTATCAAGTCTATTGTTTCATTATTATTATCCTAGTTATTGTTTCTTAGTATGACACCAACATGTAACCTCAACAAAGACATTGTACATAGACTAGCAATATTATGATGGAGAAATAAAGAGTTGAGTGTCACAGCTAGGGTTTAAGCCCTAACTACTCCCTGGTTATCATTGTGGCTCAACTGATTGCCTCCCATGTATCATTATTACTTATAGGATCTATAGGTCAGTCTGGCCATGGATTTACCACCTCAAATGTTCCCCTTTAGAAATCATCCTTGCCCTTGGCATATCCATCCCCAAAGTCTTTCAAGGATGCCTTGATCATAGACACACAATATAGAGTGCCCTCTATTGTTGCCCAACCTCTCAAGCAAGTTAGCATGGTCAAGGACTCCCCTACCCCTTCAATCCTGATTGATATGGATTCTCTAAACCAAAACAAATTCTTTCACCAACATGGACTAATTTATAGGTTTAATAGCCTCTAGTTAAAGATATATGATCAACATAAATAGATCTATATAACCTAGAAATAAAAAAATAAAAAAAGATGCATTTATTATCCCTACACATAAGGGTTTTTCATTATGAAGTTTGAATTGGCCAAATACATGGATCTTATCCTCAACTTAGGCCCATGGTTATAGGGAAAGGAAATCCTATGAATGAAACCATGATTCCCCACTTCTAACCCTTCTTCAAGCACTCTCTCCACTACTTTGGTTTGGGTAAGACTTCCTAAACTCCTTCTTTACTTCTAGAGTTTTGAATACTTATCAGAAATAAAAAATTCCATTGGAAATTTTGACTTTCAAAGTATAGAGATAGAATAGAGGCATATCACAACATATGCTTGCATTTAATGAGACATGTATTTCACCAAAGGATTTTCAACATTGATCAAATTGGTTGTTAAAGACTAAACCTTGGTTGCAATCTCTTGACTATGAGGAGTTAGTGTTTCATTGTGAGTCATATTTTGGAACAGGACACGTTGTAGCTCATTGTCCCACCAAATATAACTACCTCTCAAGGAGGTAATGGAAGCATCCTAATTGGTGATTGAGAGTAAAGGAGGAGCACCATTTGATAAACAAGAATATTTAAGAGTTAGACCATCATATGTCAAACTATTCCAACACTAAGACTTTCTCACCACAAATCAAGATAATTTCTAAGACCTACGAGAGAAGAATGAGAACACCTCACCAAGGGGCATGATGCGTATAAAAATCCTTAAACAAAGATAAGTGATAGTACAAAAGACTCATGAGTAAATCAACCCTTAGTATCTAGTGATATACAACCAAAACAAAAAGTGTCATTGCCTCCAACCACTCCTACCCAACCCCAAAGACAACCCATAGTGCCAAAACATAGAGTAGATGGGAAAATGAGAAGGAGGCAGAGGATAAATCTGGAGAACCTAAGAGAAGAACAACAAAATTTGGTGGGAGAAGTACCAAACAAAAAAAACTTCAAAGAAAAAGGGGAAGAAGATAAGTTGAATATGAAAGTATCAAGCATATCCCACCAATAAAATTAGGAAGAATGGATAGGGATCACACAAAAGATGCCATGCAAACCCCCACCGCTGATCTCAACATATATGACTAGGCACCACCCTCAAAATATGTTTTAATATGCATTTCTTTACCTAAATCCTATGAAAAGATGCCATGCAAACCCCACCATCGATCTCAACATATATGACTAGGCACCACCCTCAAAATATGTTTTAATATGCATTTCTTTACCCAAATCCTATGCAAAGATGCCATGCAAACCCCCACCATCGACCTCAACATATATGACTACGCACCACCCTCAAAATATGTTTTAATTTGTATTTATTTACCCAAATCCTATGCAAAGTTTGTCAAAATTTATTATTGTAATACAGTGATTGAAAGAAATTCAAATAGAAAAATAAAACTTAGTACTTATAAAACTTAGTACTTGGAAGATCCAAGTGCCTTAACGAATGGGGTATTGACATAAACAATGGATTCAATAATTCCCCAAGACAATGTACTTTTTGGTGGGATGGGTAAAGCCACCACTATTTAATGTTAATGATAACCATTACACTTAACAAACAAAAATAACCCTAACAAATCTTATTGGATAAATATTTAGATCATAAGGTAAAATTATTTTAATATGATATAAGTGATTTGATTCTTATTTTTAAGGGTTGTTATTAAAATGTAAAAGGGGCTCGTTTTTAACCACAAACCTTCCCTTAACTAAGAACTTAACTCATCTCATCTAAAGATGTGTCAAGGTTTGAAGCTATGAAATGTTCATTTATATCAATATCAACTCGTTGTTTGCATTAACTAAGATTAACCAAACACAATTAGGACTAAGTTAATATATACACACGTACACTATAAGATTTAATATATGCACACGTACATGATAATATTTTATATAAAAAGATAAGAGTACCCAAAAAAATATACTCTAGGGAAATCTCGCGCCACCACTTGGACCCCATAGAATATACTCTAGGTATATCTCATCCCACCACTTGGACCCCATAGAGGCATGCTCACTCCATCGCTTGCATTGAAGAGCCAAGGCTCGTCATTCACTGAAGAGGCATTCACTCTCCCAATATTTGAAGAGGCAACAACCATGGAAGAAGGGTTGTCATTATCCTCAAAGAATGCATGCTTTGAACTGCCCTACAAGTCTTTGTTTTTAACACATGGAGAGGCTTTGAATGCCTCAAGTTAGTTGGTCCACCCCCCATGGGCCAATTAAAATGATCATTGAAGTTCTTAATTTATCTATAAAAGAAAAGGCAAAAAATTATCTATACAAGAAAAGGTAAAGAGGGATCTCACCAAGTTCAATGAAACATATACAAGTAATTCTCTTTTGTTGAAATAATGTAACTGCGAAGAGCATTCTTATTATTTTGTTATTGGATTAAATCCCCATTGTGGATTAATCATGTCATTATTATTATTTTTATTATTAGGTTAATCCCCATTGAGGATTAACCATGTCGGTAATTG
>ML788488.1:317796-405306 GCA_009831015.1 Picea engelmannii
GAATTTTATAGGTTGAAAAGGAGGTGACGTCCTAGGCCTAGGTTATCTACACCTAGGGCCATCATCTTCTAGGGTTTGAAAGCCTTGCCTTTGCAACACTTTCTCTCACCTCATCCTTTAGTTAAAATTGTCATTTATGCTAGATGTTTTTCCAATTTGACCTAAGGAAGGAGGAAAGAGCACGAGGCCTTGCTTAAGAAACACCAGAGTGAACCTTTTTCCCCTAGGGTTTTGATTCTAGGGGCCTGCCATTGCAACACTCTAGAACCCTTCCCTCTTGTCTTTAAGTCTTCATCCTTTCAAAACCTTGTGCCCTCTTCTTGTTTGACTCCATATACCCTAAGGCACTGATCTTAGATACACAACGTTGGAGTCCTAGTGTCCAAAACCACTCTCAAAACTTTGAATTTTGAAACCCTAACTAACAAACTAACCTAGATAAGGCTGACGTCACCCTTGAATAATCCATCTTGACGCAACCGTTTTTAATGATAAGGAATTGAATGATGATTTAAAGCATTTATTGAGTAAAGTGTTGGTTGGATACATTGTTAGCTTCATCATCTTGATAGTTATTGATGAATTGATGCTTTTGCCATAGCTAATTGATAAAACGTTGACTTCATTGGTATCTATTGTTTTACATTGCTTATTAATCAATAGCAGATAGTCATTGAAGTACTAACCCATTGAATTATAGCCTGCATATATACTGTATTATTGTTGTCTTGTTCCGGGCAGGTGTTTCCATTTGGGCATACACTTCTTTATTGGCTGATTAGCCGGACTGTCTGACCTTGGTGGTAACCTGTGAGGGGGAAACTTTAATCTTGACTTTATACCTTTGCCTCTTCAAAACCCTAGGTTACCGGGGACGTCTCCCTTGGGTTAACCTCCCTAATAGAAAGAACTTCCCCATTGAGGTGACATTGGGTGGGGAAGGTTCCTGTTATGCCAGTTTCGCCTCTATCCTTTAGCCTTTGACCCAAACTACAAACTATGCGATAACAGTGTACTAAGCCACTGTACTCCCAGAATGATGTTGGTGTCTGGAAGGTCCATGACATAGAAATCCCATGCAAAATCATGTTTGCCCAAAGTAAATTTCATTCCTGGGATGTACCTATCACAAGGCATTGTGCGTCCACCTACTACCTCCACACAAAATCCCTCAAACTCAATTGTCGGTATGTGCCTTCTTTGCTGTAAGGATGATTCAATGAAGTTGTGTGAGGAACCTCCATCAATGAGAACTGAGACCTTCTGCCCCTGTAGCACTCCTCTCATCCTGAAGGTGTTGAATTTAGGTACCCCACTAATGGATGCAATTGTCACCTTCTCATATGTTGTAAGGTTGTGACTAGCATCTTCCTCTTCCACCTGTCCTGGGTTTTCGGCCTCCATGTTCTGTAGGTGGCCGAAATCTTCATCCTCCTCATCACCGGAGATCACCTCAATGTAGTGGGATTTTCCCTTACCCATGCACTTGTGTGTTGGGTCCCATGGTTCCTTGCAGGTGAAACACAACTGCTTCCTCCTCAATTCCCTCCTAGTGGGTTAATCCATTCCACCCCTTCCTCAGTCAAACCCCCTTGGGTCTCTCCCTCCTTGGTTCATAGGAGGTCTTTGATCTCTACCCCCTTGATTGGGAGGTATAGGGGTGGATCTTGTCTTAGCTTCCAAACCTAAGTCTCTGGTATTCCAAATGGAATCATGCAAGTTGGTAGGATTAAAGGCCTTGACCCAACCCCTCAAGGTCTCCATCAACCCTTCTATGAAGAGCATCATAAGTCTCTCTTGAGACACATCTAGTACCATCATTGCTATCCTATGGAACTCTTCTATGTAAGCCTCTAGTGATCATGTCTTTCTGAGCTGTGTGATCTCCCTAAAAGGTATCTTTGGATCCCCTATGTCAACTTTGTGAATGAGCCTCTATGTGAACTTTGTGTAGGATGTAATCTGATTGTGACCCAATGTGGTCAACCCATGGTACCACCAATCACGAGCCTTGCCATCTAAGTACATGGTGGAAAATTTTATGGCATTTGTCTCCCTCATGGGGTTAGGTTGTAGGTAGGTATACAACTTCTGCACCCATGTTTGTGCCGCCATCTTAGCAGATCCATCAAAATAAGGGATTTCTATTTTTCCTCCTCTACACTCTAGTTCATAGTTGGGCCTTTGATATTGTTTCGATTTTCCCCGAAATTTGATCCCGCAATACTAATCTAGGGTGACTTGCCTTTGAAACCCTACACTTAAGACATAATACTCCCTAGCGTACTGCTCAAAATTGTCCGCAATATCATCCTCATAGTTGTGTTGTGGTTGAGTATCCAAGAATGTAGGTAGATAGGGCCTAGGGGTGGTCCTACTACGTGTTTGTCTCTCGGGTGCACCTCCTCCATAGCTCTGTCGCTCAATGTGATAATGGGGGTTGTGCTCCTATTGAGACCTAGCCCCTCCATGAGATCCACTAGCCTCTCTATTAGCATAAACTTCTGGACCCTTCCCTGCATGAGTCATCTACATCAGGAGTTGTGACAACCTCTCCTGGATTTTGTTTACCTTTCTCAGAGTCTATGTCATTTCCACCTGTCCCCTGCGTATTGTTTCCTGGTTCTCCTATAGATGATGCACAAGGGTGATCTATGTCATGTTTATGGAGTGTTGGAACTCCTTAGCGAACCCTGCTAGAATCTGTGGCTCATTGTCTTCACTCGATCCTTCCATTTCGGCCTCTGTCTCACCTATCTGCTTCCTGCGTCTTCCCATGTAAATGCCACTAAACTTCTGCATGCACTAATCCCCACTGGTTGGGAGGATCAACACTCTGATACCATTGTAATGTTCCTAAGCCAATTTTTTTTCTTGGAACAGTAACTGTTTATTGTTTGCTATGTTTGTTCATGTGTTTGCAGGTGTATCCATAAAGATGTGTATTTGGATTATTTAATGTTTATTGACCAATAGATATGAAGCATACAATTATAAACAAGACAAGAGATATAAGAACACCAGTAGAGAACCAATAATGTCATATCTAACCTTTATTTATATAGTAAGGAGATCTCGTATACAAGATATCTGCAGATCTGGAAGAAAGCCCCAATAATATCAAAATGGGTTGCCAGTCGATACAATAAGAAGAAAAATACAACGATAAGTGCCTCCCAAAGGCTGTAGGAGAAGAGATTCAAGCCTCCAAAAGCCACCAACAATCAAGCTCCGACTGAAGATAAAAGAACCCTGTTAATACACTACAAACCCTCTCTAACTAGCTAAGTTGCGCCCTGCTCTGGATGCTGCCAAACCATCAAGTTTCGACCCTCCCTTTCTTGACCTCCAAATCCCTCCAAACTCTCTCGGAATGTAGATCGGGTTGATAAAAACCTCCAGACCAGGTCTCAATATGATCTGTGAATTTATGCTCCTCCATATAGGCAATCCCTAAACTAGATTGCAACCCTGCTCATTTGATAAAGTTAAGGAGGGTACATTATCCCCTCTAGGAGCCTCCAAATACCACCAAACTCTACCAGAACATACATCGAGCCAATGCTACCAAGATGGTGAAGTATCAAGCCAATCTATGAATATATGAGCTACCAAACACTGAAAACCACTTTCTGCAATGCGCCCCCCTTCTCTCCAATTCATGCCAAGATCTTAGAAATAAAATGCAAGGAAAAACTCCTCCAGAATAAACCAATAATGATGCCTGAGACCCTACGAAGAGAACCCATGTGCTTCTTTTCCAAAATACCTCCTCCTTTCTCCAGATCGAACCAATATCACCTAGGTGGTGTGCCTCCCTAGCTAGAAACCCCCCTAGGTTGCGCCCTAGCCTAGAATCTTCCTATAGAACGAACCTGCAACATTGTAGAATGGTGTGGGATTATTATCTCACCTCCGGGACCAAGCTTGGATCAAGAAAGGTGGGATCTTTCACCACCGAGTTGATCTCTAGGGTTTTAGACTCAAAACCCTCAAAATTGATTGTTCTCAAGAGCTCCAATGCAAATAAGATAATAATCTAGAATGGATAAGGAGTGTGCCATGCCCTTTCCTTTATAGATCCAATCTATTCCTCCATTGAGTTATTTTACCCCTAGGGTTAACTCTTAACCTAACTCATCTTTTCTTTTCCTTCGTTGAGTTACCCTTTTTCCACAAAGTCAACTTAACTTTAGAATATTATGTTTTCTGGTTGACTTTGTCCCCAATATGCCTAAGACTATAGTCTAGTGGGGAAAGCTAGACTACTGAGTCTCTCCAACCCTCTTCATCAAGAGGTGGGGGACATTACAAGCATCTTGATAGGGTCAAACTCAATGTATCATCATTTTGAGTTTATTATGTCAAAGTTGATAACTTGTGATGCATCCAAAATACATATATTTAGGAAATATCTAAAATATGGATTTATTATTTATGTAAAACCCTTAAGGAAGGACTAAGAAAACTATTGTTATCACTTAGAAATCTCTCACCAAGCAATACAGGTGATCATCGGAGAAGTCATCAATTCAATACACCAAAATTCATACTCACAATATTGATAGACCTCACTCGACAAAGCAAGAAATTATAGAAAGTAGGTTTCAGTAAATCTGCGTGACTTTCCAAAAGAAAATTTTCACTATCAACACACTTCAACGTGACCGTCCAAAATAAGTTTCACGTGAATGGTGCACATCAACGTGACTTAGAAAAATAAAATTAGTGCGATCAGCATGACAACACAACTGCACTCAATTATGATCGGATTAGGTGAAATCGACGAATTCATGGCACTGCCTGTAGTTCATATCACACCAATTCAGAAGTCGACTCCTTGAATCAAGAAAATCTAACTTCAAAGACACTCCATCGCCTGCAAGAGCTTTATCGGGTTGTCAAGGCAGGGAAAATCCTACACCAAGGCAAGGGGCTCACCCGAGGCCAAATCCAACAGAAGTTTCCTCACCTTATGGGGGAACTCAATGCAATGGAGACCATTGCTTCCTAAGGGGGGAGTATTGATCTAGTTGGATATTGGTGGCCACCCACCTATTCCAACTGGCTCCTCGTGTCTAGTTTCGATTCAACACGTCTCTCTGTACTACTTTATAATTGTGAGTTCTACACTTCTGGGGTTGTTTGAAGCCTCACACATTCTCCAGGTGGATACGGGTGGCCTCTCGCCTACCCTAACTAGCTTATTTTGTATGTTTTCATGTCAACACATATTGTTGTACTTCCAGGGATGTTTTGGGGCCCAAAACATTGTTTTTTTGACTCGTCATAGTTAGACTATAGACATAGTTAGAGTCTGGCAGTGGAATGTGTAGTTCTCTGAAAGACCTTTCCAACAGGCTATCACGTGCCTAAAATGGAGGTCGTATGCAAAAGTTACGACCCTAGGAAGTTGATGTACCAGATTACACTAACTCACCCATAGGTCCCACATGACTTTTTGCGTTTCACCTTCTAGGGTTAGGTTTTTGGATGTCTAGGGTGTTTTCATTCATGAGTAATATGAAAAGGGCCTCTGGAGCCTCATTGTAATCCATTCTACTCAGACAGATGCATGTAGCAGCCACATCTCTTCTTAGAAATAGGTACCACCATTTGAGCAAGTTTTAGTTCTGCAGTCTTATAGTTTCAGTGTATTTCATTATTTAATAGAAGATATTGTTCACTAGATATTTGTGTTATTCTTCCTATCTCTGTGTTTATTGTATTCAGTCTATTAATCAGTTCATTTCGATCCTAAATCTGGATCAAGGCTGGAGCTTTGAAGTTCATCAGAACCGTCCATTGGAATAGGACGTGTGGCATGAGATCCCTTACTTTAGAAGATTGGTACTCCGAAAGAAATAATGCGGAGGAGCATTGACTGCAAGTCGCCTAAAGTAGGGAAAAGGACGGATATCGATCGTTGATCAAAGAAAACATGTGGCACTCGATCTGTAACTCCAGGTACGAAGTACTTTGGAGGAAAAAGGATTTGGAGTGTTCAAAACTCCCGAATGCCAAAGTCTCGAAGTAGATCAGAGTCATCGATCGCGAGGGACATGTGGTGCTCAATCTGTAACTCTAGGTATGGAGTACTTCGGAGGAAAAATGGTTTGGAGTGTTCGAAACTCCTGAACGCTAAAGTCCCGAAGTAAATCATAACCGTCGATCACGTGGGACATGTGGTGCTCAATATGTAACTCCAAGTATGGAGTACTTCGGGGAGAAACGACTTTGGAGCATTCAAAACTCCCGAACACCAAAGTACAGAAGTGAATCAGGGTCGTCAAAATCTCTGAGGACACTCGACGTTGGATGGTGAACTTCAGAGATTTGTTATTCCGTGGGATTCGTGCAGTGGTTGTCTTGGCGCCTATTGTCTTGGTGTCTAGGCATAGACCGTGGTCATATGTGAGTATAGATGGGTGGAATAACCTAAATAACTTAAGGGAGAGGATATATGTTAGTCTAAGCTAGGTTCAGAACATGAAGACCATGGTTGGAGAGCTTTGGAAGAGAAGAAAGGAATAGAAACCCTGAATGGCGATCCTGATTTTCTTAAGAAGAACGAAATTTTGACGCCCCACTCTGGGTATGTTCATCTTCATTGCACCAAGAGTATGCTAGAGAAACTAGAGAATTGTCTTGGAATTGTTGGATTAGTCGAGAATTTTTGGGATCTTGCAGCCATTCTCGACAAACAATTTGGAGAAAATATGGTACAATGAAGGAGAGGGAAAAAAGGAATCCTTCTTCTTCGTACTTTCAAGATAGAGCATCAACCAATACATTTTTTCCCCCCTTCTTATAAATGATCTCATAATCAAATCCAAATAGATTGGTCACCCATTTTTTTTGCTCCTGGGATTAAATCCTTTGTTCTAGGAAAAGCTTGAGGCTCTGATGGTATGTTTTTATTTGGAAGCATTTCCCCAATAGATAAGGACACCAGAGATCCACAACATGCAAAATAGAAAACGTTTCCTTTTCATATATTGATTGGTCGAGATGTCTTTATGAGAGTTGTTTGCTAGTGAAGGCCAAAGGCCTTCCCTCTTGCATGAGTATTTCTCCAATTCCTTTCCCAGAGGCATCACATTCCAGAAAACAAGAGTTGTGGCTTATTTCAATGATTGGAAGGATTGATCAGTTGTTGGAGTCCAAGCGAAATCATTCTTTTATGTTGGAGTCCTCAGGATATTATTTCTTTCTTTTTCTATTATAGATCCTCCTCTTCTTGTTACCTTCGTATATGATATTTCTCAATCTAGGTTTTTCCTAGCAAAATAAAAAATGGGGCGTTCTTCTCAAAAAACTTAACGATCTCAAATTATTCTTCTGTTGAAGTTCCATGAGCACTCATAGATATCTAGGAAAGTCTTCCACATAGGGTTATCGACTTTCCTCTAAATAATCCTATTCCTCCCAATGAAGGAACCATAGCAAGATTTCCCAAGTTCTTTCTATCATGATATTCATTTGGGTTTCCTCATCCAAAACACAGTCTATGTCAAATTCTCATATTCTTGTTTCTATGCATTCTTTCTCATTTAATATCTTTGATAAGTTTATATCTCTATGATCATTCAGGGTTTCTTTCATCTGTAATAATATAGTCTCTGATTCTTTCTGGGGTTCTATCATATCCTTAGTTCTTGGTCTGTCTCATGGTTTTATTGTCTCATATTCATCTTTTCAACGTTAGCAATCATTCTAGGGCAATCCAAAAATTCATGGTTCATAGCTTTACAACAAAGAAAACTAGGACCTCTACCAGGGCATTCCTTAGTAATATGTCCCAGTCTTCTGCAACTATAGCAAAGAGTTAATCCTCTCTTTGTTTTAAATGACCCCCAACCTTTCCTGTACTGCACACTGAGATCACAATAACCAACCTGCAAAAAATTCTTTCTAGGGTCCTGCATCCATTTGTTAGTCCAAACGTTCTTTCTATGCATAGGAATAACATATCTTTCACTATTCTTATCAGATCTACTCATATCCAATCTTCTTTCTTCTAGTTGTGCCCTAGTTTTCATACTAGGACAAAATCTATTAGACATACCTAGATTCATTCTTTCGAAACAAAAATTTTCACTTATCTTACCTTTCTCAGAGAACAAAGCTTTAGGATCTTACCTCTTTTCTTCACATCTAATTCCTTTCTTAGCACAAAGCTTCGCATTCAAGTAGAATACTGCGCACTAAAGCAACAGATCTACGCAAAAAGATTTCTTTTATTCAGTTCTATTGGCACAGGGCCAGACCCAGGGTTCAATTCTAACAGTGCACCAACAAGCCCTAACTATTGGCCCTTTCAGAAACACTTGCAAATAAGATGTAGTCTCACCTGAAGTAGCTATAGGGGGTTGTAGGACATATGTGTCTACAACCAGAAGAAATGAAAAGTGTATACAGAGAAACACTCTCACACATATCTAGTTATTCTTTATCTTTATTAAGCCTACTACAAGAACTATATCTCAAATCTAACACAATATTGAATTAACAATATATCAGAGATCATAAGAACACAAAATTAATCACACACAACAATGGGATATACGTGGTTCACCCTCTCCCTAGGGCTACATCCACAGAACTACGCTTTATAATATATTAGATGAAAGCATACAGTTCTATTTGCAATCTTAGCTTGCAGATCTCTCTCTTTCTCTCTCTTCTCCTCTCTCCCCTCCCTACACACCCAACTGCAGGGCTGATCTTCACACCTAGCTGAATATCTTACAACACAAACTTCTCTTGCCACACAATACTTCCCTCTCAGCAATAACAACAATCACTCATCATACATAATCTCTAACCCATCCCAGGTCCTCTTGACCTTTATTTATACAATACAATGACTCTTAGAAAACCTTAGGATGAAACCTAGGTGTCAAAACCCTAAATACCAAAACCCTAGGTGTCTAAAACCCTAGGTCAACTTGACCCGCATTTTCAAGGCTTTGCCAGCCTGTCTTTACTTCTTTCTTGTGAGGTGATCCAAAGCATCCATAGGTGCCTTTTTCTGCTTGGTGATTCATCCACGATCCATCTTCCTTATTGATCGATCTTCCTTGATCTCCTCGTCCAACGAATTTCTTTCTCTTACTTCACTCCATTTTTTCTGCTCTTTTGGCCACTTCGACCCAATCTCGGACAAATTGTTTTCTGCATAGTTTTCACTTCATGCTTCTTTCCTTAATCTTCACAACCTTCCATAACCAAGGGCCAACAAGCCCCCAACACTCACATGTGACTCATCCCGAGGCACTTTAGGTATGAACCTTCTGCTTTACTTCGACTTCAGACTACGCGGGGCTATCTGTGATTTATTCTCTTTCCCACCCTTATTCCCTTGTGCAAACTGTCTTTTCTGTGTCTGGTACCTAGTTTCAACTGCACCTAGTACCTAGAACCATTTTCTCATGCTTCTACTGAGAGCTGCAAGGAAGCTGGTTGTCATAGTACAATTTCAACCGGCTCCCATTCACCAAACCTTCCTTCCATTCTCCATTCAAAGTTTTCAACTGTGTGAATCCTCCTTCTGTAATGTAAGAAACCTCATATGGCCCAAGCCAATGTGTCCTAAACTTCCCTGGATGCTTCATGAACTTGATTTCGTATACCAATACCAGATCTCCTTGCTTGAAGGCTTTCTTCTTGATGTGCCTATCATGATAGGCCTTTTCTCATTCCTTTTGTACCTGCTGATGGAATCCTACAATAAATCAATCTTCTTCTAGTTCTACCAACTGTGCAAGCCTCTCTCGAATAATGCCAGTGTTATGCATATCTGTGAATGCTGCAATTCTGAGACTAGGAACCAAATATTCCATAGGGACAACTGCTTCTAGTCCATACACCAACTTAAAGGGAGTCTGCATTGTTAGCTTCTTGCAAGTAGTTCTATAGGCCCATAGCACTACTGGTACTCTCAAATCCCAGTCATCCCTATTCACAGCGCTGTCTCCAAGATTTTGTTGAAGGCTTCAACTGTACCATTCGCCTGCGAGTGGTAAGGGGTGCTCTTTTGGTGATGAACTTCAAATTCCCAAGTCAAGGATTCAATAGTATTATCAACAAAATGTGTACCTTTATCACCCATTGAGGTCTGTGGGCATCCAAACCTGGTTATGATATCCTCAAATATAAATCACTCAGCTGTAGTTTCACTACAGTCCTTAACTACTCTTTCTTTTGCCCATCTTGTCAAACACTTTGTTGTAGTAATGATGTATCTATCTCCTGTGCGCTTCCCTGGTGGGTTTATAGGTCCCACAAAATCAATTGCCCATTTCTAAAATGCCTGTAAAGTAATTTGTGGTGCTAAAGGAATTTCATCTCTTTGGGAAGGCTTCCCAAATGTTTGGCATACATTGCAGGCTTTATAGCAGTCCTTGGCATCTTTATGTAAAGTAGGCCACTAGAGGCCATCTCTAAGAACCTTCTACACTGTTGATTTCCCTGCGTAGTGTCCTCCTTCCATGCATTCATGTGCTTATGCTAAAATCAATGTTCTTTCTTCCTCCATAATGCATCTCCTCAGGATATCATCAGGTCCCATATTGTATAGATGTCGGGCTATAAGTGAAAAATTTGCAGCACGCACTACCAATTGTTTCTTTTGAATGACTATGTATTCACGAGGTGCCATTCCTGTTGACAAGAACTGGACTATCTCGAAGAAGTGATCATCAATTTTCCTAATGGCCAATAGTTGTGCATCAGGTAGTGTATCCTCCAAACTAGTAGGTTCCTCTCCATGCTCCAACCTAGACAAGTGGTCAGGTCCCTTGTTCATTCTCCCTGGCTTGACCACAATCTCAAAATAATATTCTTGGAATAACAATATCCATATGCATATTTACCCCCCCAACACTGGCTTGTTGACTAGGTATTTCAACGCAGAGTGATCAATGAACATCTTAAAGTGGCCTCCCAACAAGTAGTGACGAAACTTCTGCATCACGTACACCATGGCTAAACCTTCTCTCTCAGTGGTGGTGTAATTTATCTCAGTTGTTGAAATCTTCCTGCTAGAAAAGGCTAACAGGTGGTCAATATCTCCTGCTTCTGGTTGTGCTAACACTGCTCCTAATGCAATAGAAGATGCATCGACATGCACTTGATAATCCTTGCTCCAATCTGGAAAAACCAGAATAGGCACAATAACCATTTTCTGTTTTAGTGTGTCGAAGCTCTGCTGACATTCTTTTGTCCATTGAAACTGAAAATATTTATTCAGAAGCTTATCCATGGGTGCTCTAATCTGTGAATATCCCTTAATGAACTTCCTGTAGTATCAAGTATGTCCTAGCACATTGCACAACTATCTGACTGAGATAGGAGGGGGTAGATCAACAATAATGGCAATCTTGGACAGATCTACCAGCAACCCTAGCTTACACACAATATGGCCCAACAACACTCCAAAGAGAGAAAAGAAGATTCACTTCTTCAGATTCAGGGCAATCTGGAAATGCCTGCACTTATCCAACATTAGTCTTAAAAATTCAATATGATTTTTTAATAAGCTAAAAACAATCCAATCATCAAAATATGCTTCCAAATATTTGTGTAAAAATTCCTTGAATGCTTTGACCATCACCCTGGAAAATATGGCCGGTGCATTCTTCAATCCGAAATGCATCACTGTGTACTGGTAGGAACCCCATTCTGTTGCAAATGGGGTCTTGTAGTGATCTTCCTTGGCAATCCTGATTTGGTGATAACCTGAAAATCCATCTGTAAAGAAATATACCTACTGTCCTCCTACATTATCTAACACTTCATCTGTAAAAACTGTAGTGAATGGGTCATGCAAACTGGCATCATTCATATTTCTAAGATCTAGATAGATCCTAATCTCTCATGTCTTCTTATCTTGTACCACCATAGGACTAATCCATTCTGACTCCTCCATAGTTTCTATGATTCCTTCTTCCAACATTTGGTCTAGTTCAATCTTAACTTTTTCCTTATATTTGGGATTCAATATGTAGGGTCTCTGCTGAACTGGCCTTGCATCTGGTTTCAAGGGGATATTCATCTCTCCCATGGGTCCTTTAATGCCCTTCATATCAATGAACTTGGTTGGGAACAAGTCCTGATATTCATCCAGTAATTCTGTGATCTTATCAATGGTGGCATCATCCCAGTAATCTCCAACATTAGCAAGCTTAGGTGCTTGCTCTATTCCAATATTAACTTTCTTGATTTTGATCGGCTAGCCAATGAAAGGTAGTTCGACTCCTGGTCCTTCTACGTCTCTCTGTCCTTCCGTTTATGTGATGTTCACATTCCTAGGATCACCGTCTTCATCGACATTGATATTGTAACATCCTTGCAGTTTTTGAAGAGGTGCATTCCATTCATCCTATTCTTGCTCCATACAGAGGCTAGGTGCCTCCTTAAATAATTTTTATCTGACAACCTGTAAAGCTCGATCCACCGTGGGATACTAACTTTCAAATAAAAATGTAGCTACAAAGTTTTGAGTCATCCCGTACCAATCTGAAGTGGTGAGGCACAGTTTTGCTTGAAGATACCAATTGATAGGCGTTGTGTCCATTGTGTTGATGAATTTATGCACCCACTATTCTTGAGGAATTCTGCTCCAGGCCTCCTCACAACCTCGCACATGGTCCTTCGGACAGATTTGACCTATGTATCGAACTTCGCATCCTTTGATGGTTTCTAAAAAACACACTGTCATCAAAGTGCAACATTGCATCCAGTCCGTGATGTTATTTTTATGTGTGCCCCACCATCTTGATGGAGTAGCTTTCAAAGCCTCATCCAGTGCCAACAATCTCTGTTGTACTGGTACAACTTCTTCAAATTCCAGTAAGAAAGTTTCTAAATGATTTAAACCATCAAATGTGGGCAAGTTGCTCACTTCTGTGCCAATCCAACGAACTTCCCTAGTCAATCTGGCACATCTCCATGCAGAAACTTCATACATTTTGTTCTACTAGTTCTCCAGTGCTTCTTCTGAATCTGATGAACATGCGTTGTCACTTCACTAGCTTAAATTCCCATCTGTTGTAGGGTTAATGTAATCCTTTTGCCTTGCTGTCAATTTATATATATTCTCTAGCTCATATGTGCGGTCTTCTTCTCTGATAGGTTCTGTGTATCTTCAAAATTCATCGGGATCCAGAGGTGCCATGACCCTAAGGCCATCACCTTCAGACGTCATTCTTTTTTCTTTAAGTCAACAACAATGGAATTATTGAAGGCCCAATCAATTCCTAACAATGCAGGATAAGGACAACTATCATCAACTATCTCAATCACCTCAAAGTCCACAAATGTTTTTACCCTGTCGATGTCCATAGGGACATGTTCCATCCTACCAAAGGGGATTACTACCTGCTAATTATCCATCCTAAGATTTATAGGGGAATAGATCAACTTAGGTTTTCCCATCAGTGCCCAGGTCTGCTTCGTCATAACATTGACCTTGGACCCTAAGTCGAGGACCACATAATATATATCATAATCTCCAATTTGGTCGTTAAGGTGTAGTTCCTTATTTGTCCTTCTCTTTTTGGATAGTTGATGTACTCCTTTATTCAGTAGAGGATCTACCCTTCCTATCTCATACTATCTAATCAAATTTTGTAGTTCTTGTATGGATTTTTCATCCGTAATCAAATTAATGCAAGTACATAAGAATTCCATAAGTCTTCTTACCTCTTTTCCTTCTCCAAGCGAAGCAGACTGATCAAAGGCCAGAGGAATTCCAAATTATCTCACTTCTGGTTGTGCTTTGATGAAGAAGCATGATCTCTTCCAAACTCTTTTCTTGCCTCTTCAAATGTCTTCTTCTCTTTCTTTGGATTGAACTCCTGTGTCTTCTCTATAGTTCTTCTAAATCCTGATTCTTCTGTATCCTTCCCTGGAGTTACCTTGTCTTCTCCTGTAACAACGCCTTCTCTAGTGATACCGATGAATCTAGGATCCACTCTGTGAGGTTCTGCTGAGATTAGTTGTACTTGTTGGTTCCCTCCTCGTCTTTCCTGAAGTTTGGCTAACAGCGCAGGACAATCTTCTATGACATGTTTGAATGAGTTGCAGTAAATGCAAGTGGTGCAAGGGTTCTGAAAGTCCCTTGCCAAGTGACCTGGCTGTGTGCAGTTATAAAAAATGATCTGACCTCGACCTCAGCCCATGCCTCCTCCTCATCCTCTTCCTCTGAATACACCACAAGGGTTGAAGTTTCCTCTTCTCGGGGAGTTAAAATGTGTATTATTTCCTTCTTGTTGTAATTCGCCTTGAATTCTATATGTGTCACTTGATCTTTCATGAAAGAGGTCATAAGCCCTACAATCTTTCTCATCATGACGTACATATTTATAGAATGTGCATAAAAGGTTGTTAGGTGTCTGGACATATTTTTGCATGTAATAGCATTCTCCAGGGCGATGTCTATTTCTACATACCTCGCACCAAGGTAGGGTAACTTGATTCAAAGGGCTTGGGGCTCCTGAAGCCAAGTAATCATGAAATAGAGGACAGTGCTCCTTATCATGACCTTCTAATTTTCATCTGATACACCAAATATATTCTCTTTTATCTTTTCCCTTATCCTTCTTCATATCTTCGACCCGTAGTGATAAGCTAGTTAGCTGACTCAGAATTTGACTCATACCTGAGATGGACTCTCCCATAGGGGTTGATTCTAGTTTCATATCGATCTCCAACACCTCATCTTGTGAAGTGATCTTCTGTTGCATCAGAGGGACTCTGATATGTGGTAAGAGGGAAACAATGAACCATTCTTTATTTTGTTCGTCTGGAATCTGAAAACTCAAATGGCCTGTCAAGGTCTTAAACCTATAACCAAACTCCCAAACAGGTTCAACTACTTTCTGGTTGATTTCTTTCAACTCTGTGATGCACTATGACTCCAACTTGGGTTTCTTGAATTATGCAATCAACGCAGTCTTGATCTCGTTCAACGGTTTCGGCTGGACAAATCCTTGGACGAACTTCATGTACTAGCTCAATGTGTGGTCTCTTAGGGTAGTACTAAGCTGAGTTCTCTTAACAACTTCATCGGTGACATTCTTAATACTCCATACAGCTTTGCACAAGAACCAATGTTGATCAAGATCTTCATATCCATCTCCCCTAAAGGTGGGTAACCTCATCTCATCTGCCATAGATCTTCCTAGGGTTCCTGACTAAGTATGCACTGAACCACTTGTACCAGTGCTTTGAGTGTTCTGATAACTTAGGTTACTCTGGTTACTTAATGCTGTTAAAACAATAGGGGGCGTAATAGTACTTAGTTCAATAGTCTTTGCAGTCCCTGAAGTTTCTGACTCTTCTCGGCGACGTTCTTCAGTCTTCCCTTCTTTTTCCTTAGTGGACTCTGAATGTTCCTTGTTCAATAGCTCTTCTTCTTCTCCACTGTAGAACCCTTCTTCCTGTGCTGGTGGTTCGTGATTCTGATTGAACAAGTTCACCAGAGGAACTTCTCTGAAGGTTCTCCCACTGCATGTGTGTCCGACCTCTATGTCATTTTCGCTGTCTGAATTCTTGAACATTAGATTTTTCAATATGACCCACTACTGTATATTCAGGATGTTCTTATCATGCAATAGCATCTTGATCTTCAACTTCAAGAAGTGTAAAATTTTTCCTCTAGGTCTCTTAAAGAAATATCTCTATGCTTGGATATATGATTCTACTCTATCAATAGAAAACTCAGTGATATACCCTCTAATGGTACTATCAAATCAATGATCTAATTCTCTTGGCACAACGTTATCAACTCTCTTGACCTTCTTGATCAATGCCAACATCCAAACCACAGGCGGTTTGAGTCTAATCTCAAACTGGGTATATGCTAATTTGGCTAGCCACTCGTATAGCTCCTTATGAATTCCTCCAAAGAAAATCTCATGTATATCAGTAAAGATATATCTTCCCAATGAGTCTTCTGTACTAATATTAGGGTTCTTATTCTGAGATTCAACAAAGTCCTTCTCTTGTTCTTCTATCCACGTCTGAATCTCTGTTTTTGATGGAAACCACCTTGACATTCCCTCAAGAAGATCCCAGTCCTGACAATAGAACCATTTGTTAGCACAGGGGCAGACCTAGGGTTCAGTTCTAACAGCGCACCAACAAGCCCTAACTACTGGCCCTTTCGGCAAGACCTGCAAATCAGATGCAGTCTCACCCGAAGTAGTTATAGGGGGTTGCAGGACACATGTGTCTACAACTAGAGGAAATGCAAAGTGGATCCAGGGCAACACTCTCACACAAATATAGTTATTATTTATCTTTCTTAAGCATACTGTGTGAACTATATCTCAGATCTAACACAATATTGCATTAACAGTGTATCAGAGATCAGAAGAACGCAACATCAATCACACACAACAATAGGATATACGTGGTTCACCCTCTCCCTAGGGCTACATCCACAGAACTGCACTTTACAATATATTAGATGAAAGCATACAGTTCTATCTGCTCTCTTAGCTTGTATATCTCTCTCTTTCTCTCTCTTCTCCTCTCTCCCCTCCCTGTGCACCCAGCTGCAGGGTTGATCTTCACACCCAGATGAATATCTTACAACACATACTTCTCTCACCACACAATACTTCTCTCTCATCAATAACAACAATCACTCATCATACATAATATCTAACACATCCCAGGTCCTCTTGACCTTTATTTATACAATATAATGAATCTCGGACAACCTTAGGGTGAAATCTAGGTGTCAAAACCCTAAATACCAAAACCCTAGGTCAACTTGACCAGCGTTTTCAGGGCTTTGCCAGCTTGTCTTTCCTTCTTTCTTGTGAGGTGCTCCAAATCATCCATTGATGGCTTTTTCCGCTTGTTGAGTTGTCCACGATCCATCTTCCTTGTTGAAATGTCTTCCTTGATATCCCCATCAACCAAATTTCTTTCTCTAACTTCGCTCCGTATTTTCTTCTCTTTTGACCACTTCTACCCAATCTCAATCAACTTGTTTTCCACGTAGTTCTCACTTCATGCTTCTTTCCTTAATATTTGCAACCTTCCATAACCAAAGGTCAAAAAGTTCCCAACAATCACATTTTCAGGTCCCGACAACAGGACCATTTGTTGGCACAGGGGCAGACCTAGGGTTCAACGCTTGAACAATGCACCAACAAAACCCTAACTATCGGCCCTTTCGGCAACACCTGGGAAGAAGATGAAGTCTCATACAGGGTAGAGGCAGGGGTGGTTGCAGGACTCAAGTTTCTACAACCTAGCTGGGACACAGATATGTGATTACAACACTTAACAGAGCACTTTAGCAGTTAACATTCATCAGTATTTAACCTTTATTCACATCGCAGGTCGAAACCCTAGTTACAGAGCAACGCAATATTCAACAAGATCTAATACATCCAAGCACTTAGCATATAGAAATAGATCATATCTAACATTCATTCACATTACTAATCACTAAGATACTATATCAGATGCATCTAACATATATCACTATACTAAGCATAAATCACATCAATAACATAACAACTACAATGCACAAAGCAACCACAACACATGATATACATGGTTCACCCTAGTGTGGAGCTACGCCCACCAAATCTTTTCTTCTTTATTGTCTTATTTCAATCTTCTACAAGCACAAAGACACAAGAACCCACTCCACATAAGACAAGAGATCTATGCGCACCTCACCAAACCCTCCTTCCCCGAGCTAGGTTACAACACAAAGCCTCTTTACAGTCACTCACACTTAGCTCTGTAAGTTCTCATGCACACAGTATGCACAAAGCTAACTCAATCACATATATCGAACTACTTACATCATTAGCACTCAACAAAATATAATACTTAGCACCACGTCTCTCTTAGACCTAGGATGTTTCTTACATCGTCTAGCTTTCTATTTATACATTAAAAAAGGGGCCAAGGCATGGGTAAACCCATGGGCCGACATCCCATACCCGTTACATAAACCCTAAACCCAAAAATGCCCTAAAAAGGGGTTGATATCCCACGATATCTGCTTTGCCTTGCGCTCCACCTATCGAAGTCCCAAAACTGGTCAAACATGACCAAGGTTCTCCAAAACTTGGTTAAGGGTCAACATGCCCCAAACACTCACCTGTGACTTGTCCCGAGTCACTCCGATCTAGGTAACTCTGCCTCAAATTCCTCAATCTTGGCTCAAGCTTCCTCGACATGTTTATTTTCCAGATCCTTTTGCTCGACGAACTATTGAATAACCTTCTCCGTCACAGGTTCTTCCAAGTGCTGTTCCATTGGGGTGACCACTTGTTCCAGTTCTGCACCTCGTCCTTCAATTTCCTAAAAAAGTGTGCAAGATGCATCATGCACTGGATCGATTCACTGGGTCACTTCCATGATCTTAATCTGTATGGCATGGAATTGTTTCTGAACCATGTGCTATTCCTGGGATCATTTCATCCTATCGACCGCTGATAGTGGCTTCAACTGTGCTTGCACCATTGTTGCTTGTTGCTTTTCCTCCTAGAGATGTGCTTCCAATATCCTTAGCTCAGGGTCCTCTGCAAGGCACTTGTAAGTCTATGCACTTCAACTGCTGAGATGTTTGCATTCTAAGGCCAATGCCTTGATTCTTTGGACCGTGCTCCAGGCAGTTTCTTCTCTCTGGTCTTGCACTTCCTCTGGAGTGCTTGGCACTTCTTGTAACTCTAGTTTTGCTATCCTCTGTTGGAACTGTTGAATGGCTTCAACAAGATTCCCTACTTGGATTTCCACTAGGTCTTCTTCCATCTGTTCTAAGCCCGCCACAGAGAAAATTCCTCTAGTGACTGCTTCTTCAACTCCAATATTCTCTGCAAGTAGTTGTTCCTTCTCCTTCTGGATATGCTCTCTATCCTCTGCAAACTTGGCTTGGATGTCATCTTTTTCCTGTTGTGCAACCCAACGTTGTTCTCTAGATTCCTCTTTTTCTTGCTTTAAGGCCTTTGTGGCCTAGTCTTTTTCTTCCTGAATATGATGAAGGCGAGCTTCAATCACATCTGCTATTTGGCGTAGTTGGGAAGGTTCATCTCCCAACTCTGTTTCTATTGATGATAGGGGCACAATAGACACTGCATGGCTGGAGTAGAGGGCTTGATGTACCCCTTTCAGCTCTGCTTCAATTATTTCATACATGTTCTCTTGTTTGGCTTCATTATGCTGTAAGATATCTTCTGAGGTATCTGAGATAGCGACGATGATGAAATATATGTCATCCATCGTGAGAACAGTCTGCATCTGTCATTTACTAGATTTGGACTTCTTCCGCGATGTAGGTTTCATGGGGGAAACCTTTCTTTTCTTGTAGGTCTCAGATTCGTCAATAGGATCCCTAAGCGGTGTTAGTTCATCTTGTTTCTGATTGTCTTCTTGTCCTTTGTCCTATTCTTTGTCTACTTCGTCATCACCTCCCCCTCCAGGCGAGTCTAAAGTAGTCTCTTATGATGCACTGTTCGGATCCTGTACCTCTTCCTTTTTCTTCCTTCTGCTACTACTGGGTGCATCATACTCTTCGCGAGTAACCACATGACTTTTGATGAGGTAGGGGTCGGACAGTTCTGCCTGGTCGATTGGTATAAGGAACTATGTAGGCCATTTCTTAGTGATTTCTTCCATGTCCTCCTTTGTGATTTTATAGTAACTCTGCAGCTCTTCTTTGTGTTCGTCTCTATGTGTAGTGATATAAATAAAATGTTTATTTGAGTGGAACTTCACAAATGGTCTGAACCTGTGCAGGGTGTTTGGCATCATCCAAGGGAAATACTCAATATCCCTCTTCAACTGCAGGTAGTGGGTGTGGAACACCGCGTTTGACTGCCATTGTTTTTCCATGTCGCTCGAATACCAGAGCATGGTGAACTTCACAACTAAGGGTTCTGATGGCTCAATCTTAGGGAAGGTCACACCTTTCGGCATTTCCCAAGCAATGAAAGTGATGAGGATCAACAACCAACTGAAATGGAACTTGTAGCCCTGACCCTGAGCTTCGCGACATTCTTTCTCTAACTGGTTGACAAGGTAGCTCACCCAGTTCATTTTTAGCCCTTCCATGCATTTTCCCGCGAGGTCAACAACGAACCCTATGACCTATGTGGGTCTGTTCTTCCTTACTATCTTACCAACGATCAACTTGCAGGATAGGTGCACTGCGCCATTCTGAATGGAGGCTACCTTGTAGCCTCGCTTCCCCTTTTCCACATCTCCATAGGTATCTTTAATTTTCTGCACCAAGGTGTGATCTACAGCCTTCCCTGGATAAAATTCTCATGGGTCTGGTTCTTGCATGCTTAATCCAGTGATCCGATGGATCACCATTGGATATACAGTGATGCGTCTATCCAACCATAGATAACATTCATGGAAGCAAGACAACAAGAATTTAATGCACAAATTAACCTCCTAATGCCTTCCAAAGTGTGGTATCTTGATCACGTTCAAGATAGCGGACCTCACGATGTCGATAGTCCATGGCTGGGGGATGATCTTTGACTTCTTCCCCTTGGTCCTGGTCAAATAATTTTGTGGGGCGAGCATTCCATGGTTCTTGCAATCTCCCAAGTTGAAGTCACTGATATTCAACGTCATGGTTTGTCCTAACTGTGGTCCTACTGCACGTATCCCCTTCGGGAGGTACATAGTAATCAAGGTGTAGTCAAAGTCCCTCGGAACACTGCCACGGATCAACGCACCAGCCAAAGGTAGGATATAATTGGGCAGGATAGATGGGATGAGCTTCGCATTCACCAAGTCATCACAATGCTTGGTTCGTTTCTTGGTCGCAACTCAGGATGGTCCATATCCATGAGCAATCGAGGGGGATGCTTGCACTCCTCTCGTCGATGAGGGTTGGACTCCTGTAGACATGACGTTCTCAGCCATGAGGTCTATGAGGATCTCTTCGACATATTTCTCTACTATGATAAAGTCACCCGACATGCACGCTTGAGATTAGGTATCTCAGGTCGGTGATCAAATACTTGATTTAATAGAATGGGTGGCAAGGTCTCAAATAGGCACAGTGAGAAAGTAACTAGTTTTCTATGGGCTTGAATAATCACTGTTTGCAAAAGTGTTCTCGGTGCAACACTCAACAGGATAAATAGACAATGTCATAACAGACTCCTCCAATGGGTAGGAAGGCCTCAATCAATGCAATTCCATTCATTACGGCGTGGTCCCAACGGTCTAATGGTGATATTTCTGGCCATAACTACGGTTCGAGCCATTCTAGAGCATCGGACTAACGGTCAGGATGCCTCCAACGGTGATCTTGCTTCACCGTGGCGAAGTTCCAATCTATGTTGTTCTGATATCTCGGTGAAGTTCCAGTTCTGCAAACCTTCCTTCTGTGAAGTCCTCCCTAGAACTTCCTGTAATTTTTCTAACTTTGCTTTCTTCTTGCTGACATTTCTGGATTTCTTTTATGTAATCTGAGTCACTGGTTAGGTGCTCTACTCTCTTATATAGACAGGTGTTTCAATTCTTCCCGTGTTCTTTCAACTTCGACGTCCAGATATCTGGTCCTCAGTAACTTCAACTGGTCCTCTTGTTCTTCCAGTAAGTGCGCTATTCTCCTAGCCATGAAATCTTTTAGTTCTTTATTTTTCTGTTCTAGATCCTCCTCTTCTTGTTTCCTTCGTATCTGATCTTTCTCAATCCAAGTTTTTCCTAGAAAAATAGCAAATGGGGCGTTGTTCTCAACAAACTTAACGATCTAAAATTCTTCTTCTGTCGAAGTTCCATGAGCACTCATAGATATCTGGGTAAGTCTTCCACATAGGGTTATCAACTTTCCTCTAAATAATCCTATTCCTCCCAATGAAGGAACCATAGTAGGCTTTCCCAAAATTTCCCAAGTTCTTTCTGTCATGATATTCACCTGGGTTTCCTCATCCAGAACACAGTCTATGTCCAAGTCTCATATTCTTGTTTCCATGCATTCTTTCTTGTTTAATATATTTCATAAGTTGATATCTTTGTGATCATTCAGGGTTTCTTTCATCTGTAATAATATGGTCTTTGATTCTTTCTGGGGTTCTATCACATCCTTAGTTTCTTGGCCTGTCTCATGGTTTTCTTGTCTCATATTCATCTTTTCAACTTTAGCAATCATTCTAGGGCAATCCAAAACTTCATGGTCCATAGCTTTACATCAAAGACAACTAGGACCTCTACCAGGGCATTATTTATCAATATGTCTTGGTCTTCTGCAACTATAGCAAAGATTTAATCCTCTCTTTCTTTTAAATGATCCCCAACCTTTCCTGTACTACACACTAGGATCACAGTAACCAAACTGCAAAAAAATATTTCTAGGGTCCTGCATCCATTTGTTAGTCCAAACGTTCTTTCTATGCATAGGAAAACATATCTTTCACTATTCTTATCAGATATACTCATATCCAATCTTCTTTCTTCTAGCTGTGCCCTAGTTTTCAGACTAGCAAAAAATCTATTAGACATACTGTTGTTCCTGAGTTTATAGTTTAAGGCTCTAAAGTATACCGTCAAGGAATCCGAAAAGGTAGAGATAATTAATGGGTAAAAATATTAGTTTAAAGGAAACCGAGATCATAGTTGGTTCCTTAACTGTCTTTGTCTAGATTCCATTTGTTCTTGAATGCTAATATCCCTTTCAATTGCAGACCATGAACGTTGAAGTTCTACCCGTGTATTTTCTATTTGTAAGATGGTATTGAATAGGTTTAACGCAATGCTCGTCTAATCTGATAGACCAGGTTCTATATTAGGCTGTCTGGTAACTGGAACAATCATGAAAGCAAAGGGTTTCCTTCCTTTTAAGTCAAAAAAAGAAAAAAATATTTTTTAAGGGTCACAGATTTCTGGTTTGAATTAATAAGAACAAAACTTCCAAATTATGAATCAATAGTATAACATAAATGAAGGCCTTTTCTAGTATCTGAGTCAATTTTAAAAGAGACAGTGCATGGAATGAAGAAAGAAAAGGAAACAATAGTTGTATAACAAAAATGAGGCATCAATTTAAGAGGAATCTCATTTTATACAAATAGAAGAAGGAAGGGTGATAACTTTGAAAAAGTATATAATTTTAGAGTTCTAAAATGTTCATAGGTATTATATCCGCTAACAACTGATACAGAGGAAAAAATGCAAACAGTTAGATAATCTGAAAGTTTAATCACCACAATAGAAGTTACCTCATGAAAACATTTAACGGAGGTGTGAAATAAAAGATGAAATGACAGAGAAACACATAACTCAGGCTTGACAAGATTTGGAATCTTCAATCTATATGGTATTAATTCTAGCAAAATGAAATTTTCTCTTTACAATCTCCTCCAGAAAAAAAGCCCCTTCTTAGTCTTGAAAAATTATATTTATACAAAACCACCAATCTTAGGACGGTTGGTGATTTCCTAATTCTTAGAGACTAACTATTTGTTAAAAAATAGATCCAAAACCATTTTCATGGTCTTCTCCATTTTCCCATTTTCTTGGAAGTAAATCTCTTCCAAATAATACTTTTACTTTGTTGATGACTCTCCTTCTTTTGATTCAATACATTTAATGCATCTCTCTAGGAACTGTGTAAACTTTATGGGGGGTTCTGGAAGATCTCTTACCTCAAACAGATAAACCTTTCTCTGAATCTTGGAAAGACTGTCATCAACTCCTTTATCTACAAACTTTATTGACTGTAGCTTTAAGGTAGGCTCAACTAACAGCCTGTCTATTAGGGTGACATCGATTTTTCTTAGTTGTGAAATTTCCATTTGGATTTCACTCAAATTTTCCCTAAAATTTAATTGATGTCTTTCAATATTGATCTGTCCCAGAAGTCTTGTACAATTGCCTTTTCCAATATTTAACGACCCTTTGTCTAGAAGATCAAAAACTTCTTCACAATCATCTCTGATTTCTTTGACTATTCTTTTACTTTCAGTTATGTTGGTTTCCCATAGTTTGAGCATGATGTCGCCTCTGATTTGCTCTGTGGCTGATACTTTCGTAGTTTTGGATACCTCCTCACCTATCGAATATATAATTGCCTTTTGGAGAGTAATCCTCATTGCTTTGGCTTCTTTTTCCCTCAGGATAATATTATCAAAGGCATTATCTACTTCTTGAAAGTAATTCTGAACAATCTCTATCTTGGAAATTAATCTCTATCGTCCAACTTCTATTTTTGAATGTACTTCCAGTGACTGGGCCTGAAAAGATTTTAAATCTATAATTTGACCTTCCATCAATATTAATCTAGCTTGTAACTGTTCTGCATGCTCCTTTTTTTGAGTAATTTGTAGCTGACTTTATTGCATTTTCTGGCTCATTTCGTCCAGGCTCGTTTTGAGTAATTGAACCTCTAACCTTTCAACAACCCTTGTCTGCTCCAAGATTTTACTCATTTCTTCTCTAATTTTTTCCTCAGCATTTTTAACTGCTCTTTTAATTGTGTTATGGTTTTATCACTCTTCTTTATCCCGGTTCTCATTTTTCCCACGGTAAAAAAGTTTGTTGTTGCCATGGCTCCTATGGAACCTGCTATCTATGTAGCGAAATCCTCTTCCTCCAAATTTTGTCCGTCTATCAAGAATTTATGTTTTTTAACCATATTCCCCTCCTTCTTATGCATCTCTTTTTTCAGGACGGCCTTCATCTATGGGAATGGAGGTAAGGTCATCAACAAATAGAGCTCCTGTCTATGGGAGTCCAAAAGTGGACTGTAAGGGGGTTAAGGAAGCTATGGGGCTCCCTAGATCTGTAGATCCTTTCCCTCCTACTACCTTAGGCATATTTTCATCAACACCGGGTGATAAAGGGGGAGTAATCTTACCGGACTTGGGAGGTCTCCCTGACCTTTTCTCCGCTTCAGTGTTTTTGTTTTGTGGAGGCCTTTTCGTATCCTGTAGGGCCTTTTTGGGATTTCCCTTCTTCTGTGCTTCCTGCTCGAAACCTGGGGGAACACTTTCTTGCTCCCGGGGGAGGGTGATCTCTTCTCCTTGAAGTACTTGAGGTAGACCACTCTGTCTATGCTTCTGGAAGGTCTGAAAGCTGGCTTGCAGGTCAGACGATAGTGTCTGTAGTCGTTCTAACACTTCTTTATAGGACTTGGTCCCTTTGAACATGTCGTCCCAAGGGGACTCCTCATGTTCGTATGCTTTCATATTGCAGTGTATCAAGTGTTTGTTCACTAGTTGATAAGGGTCATGCCTTTTGTACTCAATATTTAATAGTTTAACTTCTTTGAGTGCTTATGCTTCCACTCTAGAATGTCCCAAATTTTGTAATGAAAATTTCCTAATGTGCACAAGGAAGATTGGCCAGGACTTCTTTTGAGCTGCCTTTAGCTCTATTCTGATACCACCTTTTACTATTTGGTGTGCTACTTCCCTACACACCAGTCTATCTGGGAGGAATTTCGGAAGCACGTGAGGGGGAATTGAACACCCATAAACCCTGATGTAGGAGAAGCTTTCTTCAATGAACCAGTCTGCTATTGGCTTGAGGTTATTTTAAACTGCTTCAAAAATGCGAGGAGGGTCACAGTCAAAAAACATTTTATGCATTGGTATCACCATGAAAAGACAAATTTCGTAAAATAATTTTTTTTCATTTTCTTCCCACAACTTAGAGTGATATTCGTGAATGGGTTCAAGGTAGGTTGTGTTCCAATTCCAATTCATCAGGGGGAATGGAGTCATAAAAAAAATTGTATCCATGATGTATGCCGACATGTAAAAGGCCACTAGTTGACCTCGGGCTCTTGCAACTCTGTAATTCGAAATCTCTTTGACTGTATTATCAGATAAAATCTTGTCCTAGTTGAAACTATATCCTTCTGATGCTTCTTCTAAAAAGAGCACCTATTCTGCGTGGAAATGACAAGGATTCTTTTTGCCAAAGAGTCTACACAACATCATGGCTACATAAACCATGTACTCGTTCAAAGAAGTTGTGGCATAAATTCCATGGGTATTGACCCTAAATTTTGACGGACATCTCCACCAGCCTTTGATTAAATTAGGGTAAGTTTGGTATGCCTTAGTGCATTCCTTTCTCTGAAATTCAGCTATAAATTCGGCATTGTAAATGAATTTAGGATTGGGCAAGAGTTTGTACATAACCTGGATATGTTCAGGTCTGAATGAGCCGATAATGGCCCCTTGATCATTTAAATTCTTCTCGTTGGAATATCAACCTTGTCCAAATCCCAACTGATCATGTTGTTGTGCGCCATGAGCCATGGGCGTGTTGCAATTTTGTGAAGTTCTGATTCTGCTATGTCCCGAAGGTGCTTCTCGGAGTCATTAGGAGAATTTTTAATCTCGTAGTCCAGATTTTCATAAATTTATCTCCATGATTTAATCGAGTCGATAGCATGTGGTGTGGTGTCAGATATGACATCTCCCTCCGAGCTGGAAATCTCAAATATATCTTCACTCTTCTTGGGTCCATTCTTTGGTTCCATGACTTTTGTATTCTAACAAAAACCTGTCATAGAAGAGAGGTGTGAAAACTCAGCTAGATGAGACTTACTTCTGATAGAAAGAGCAAAAATAAGTTTCAAAACATAGACCTTTAACTCATTTAATTTTCCTTTAATTGATTTAATGGTGAAAGTACTGACGCGGCTGCCAAGAATTTAATACCTTTAAAGCAGAGAATATTTCTGAGATATGCATTGGTGTCATAGAAAACACCAGCTATCCATTATTAATATGGCTGTATTTTGGTGATTTTAAAATCAAAATTTGAAAAATCTCATTTGATGGAACTCATAAATGAAAATACCTAAGAAGTTTAAATACCATTAAATGTTTTTAAAATGAAATTAGTTCAAATTAACCTTGGTATTGAGTCGGGACTTCACATTTTGGGGTTTCGGGATCTCGCTTACATGAGGTATATCGCCATCAAACCCCGAATCCCAAAATCGCGGTGGGAAAAGTTCTTAGGTCTTAACTTTGGTATTGAATCGAGACTTCGCGTTTTGGGGTTTCAGGGATTGCGCTTACATGAGGTATGTCACCACCAAACCCCAAATCCCAAAATCGTGATGGGATTAGTTTTTAATTAATCAGGATTAAGACTGAATTCCACTTCTTTTGAGAAATTGGGAATCGAGATTTCACGATTCAAAATGTATTGAAAACGCATTGTTCTAAGTAAACCTGAATCCCGAAAGGTTAAAAGATGGTTAATTAACTCCTTTAGGATTTTAATTTATCGCGAGTGAAAGCACTTTACAGAACGTGCGTCTAGACTTTAATAACACTTGAGCTTTCTATATTTTATTATAACGAAGAAAAGAAATCATTTCGGGATTTCGGGACTGGTCTTTTTGGACTAGTAGTGAGGATTATACCTTATGAGAAGCCGAATCCCGAAAGAAAAAGTCTTAGTTTTAGAGGTAAAAAGTTTAAAAAATTAGTTTCAAGGTCAAAAGTTTAAAAACTTAGTTTCAACATAGGCTCCAATTGGGGACCTCATCTCCTTGTGGGATGAGGAGAACGGGCAGACTTAGTGCCTTTTATTGGGTAAATGGGGTCAGTTGTTCCGATCTGTGAGACATAGTTGTGAAAACCCTACTAGGAGGATAAATATTCCAACCTTAACTTTGGAAAAATTTCAAGACTAAAGCGTTCGACAATATCAAAATAGGCTTACATAGATTTCCCTTTATAAAACCGACCTCAGACTTGTGCAAGATAATCAAAACAAGATTAGTCGTTCTACCAGTTTTTATTTGATCGTATTCGCATCAAGAGACTCTTAGAGTGTAACCTGGAATCCCATAATCTTAGAGTGTAATTTGGCTGAAAGGACAAAATTACTAGAGAATCTTGCAATTCGTGTATAACAACCTTGTCCAGTATGCAGACATTGCTTCACTTCCAGCGGGACTGTTCAGTACCCTGGTGAAGTTATCAGATTTTCCACATTGAATTTCCTTTCACCACTTCGTTATTTTTAGCATTTAAATGCTGAGATGAGGGAAATCATATAATGAATTTCATTTCATCATCTCTTTATATTAGACGGGGGCAATCAATAAAAAAATTCCTTTCACCATCTCTTTATACACATTTTTGTTACGAAGTGGGGGGAATCAATAAGTATGTAACATACTCAGGGAAAATATACTGCTTAAAAAAAAAAAAAAAAATTACAGCAAGGGTCTGTCTGCTTTTTTTAAATATCTTTGGATCAATCTCCTTTGGGCCCTCAGACACTTTAACTTTATGGAGAATCTCAAAGAAAACTTGAAACTTGAAACCTTTTTTTTTTTTTGAGCAAAAACGATCATTTTATTTTTGCTAGAGCGACTAAAAAGGTTAGGATTAGCCCAGACAGACTTCCGATTCAGCCAAAGTTTAGGAGAAACATAGAATTTTACCTATCCTCGCTTTGAAAGTCAATCTCAACGTTTCCGAAATTAAGATGAGACCTTTTTCCCCCTTTATTTTTTATTTTTTAATACTTAGAGACTAAAGGGAAAAAGTCAGGGTTGGGTGAAGAGTAAGCTTGATAGTGATCGAAGGGAAAATATGAGAGAATATCGGACTACTTAGGAGTGCTAACGAGTATAATTTTTTTATTTAAATTTAATTTTTTTTTTTTTTTTAATTGGAAAACTCAAAATTTGCGTCTCATTCGTTTGTATCTCTTAGGACATTTTTTAACTTAGGTTTCTAGGTCAGAGTTCATACCTTAATAGTTTTCCACATTTGCAGCCAGAGGACTGTTTACTTATTACCTCTTTGGTAAGTATTTATCTTGATTATCCATGCAGATTACCCCCATAGTGTAGTTGATCTCTTGAGTCCATGACGTTGTTCCTGCGAACAAAATGACCTGATAATTGTCAGATGCTTATTGTGAACTGCTAGATTTGAGCTATTTTGTATTTTCATTTTCTGAAATTTATATATATATATACTTACCAAAAATAACGTAGCTATAAGGGAAACGTGAAAACAAACTGGTATGTACAATGAAAATTTGAATACAAATTACTGCATGTAGTGTTTAAGGTATCACCCATTCACAGGGGCGCTTAGAATGTCTCCATTGAGATTTTCTAATGAAAAGACATTTTCTCCTTTTGAGGCTGAGACTCTATAAGGGCCAGACCAGATTGAATCGAACTTGTCGTGTTTTCCCGTGTCTTCTCTTCTGGCTTCCCATTTTAGTACCAGATCTCTAGGGAGGAAATCTCTATCCTTAGCCTTCTGATCAAACAAAGCCTTCATCTTATCCTGATATCTTTGCAACTTTTCGTTTACTTCAATCCTATTTTGCTGAACTTCGACCAACTGGTTTGCTCTCTTGGTAATGTCGTTAGGTTCTTCTTTTGAATCTTGCCAAATTTTCATTACAGGTAGAGCAAGATTGATTGGTAAAATAACATCAGTGCCATAAACGATCTGAAAATGGGACATTCCAATCACCCTTTTGGTACTTATCCTGTTGGCCCATAGGGCGTATTTCAAATGAATATGCCACGTCTTCTTGTTGTCAGTCAATATTTTTTTTTATCACAGTTGTCAGACTTTTGTTGGATGATTCATCTAAACCATTGCTCGATGGATAATAAGCTGTGGAGTGGCCTAATATGATGTTGAATTTTTGACAAAATTTTATCATAGCCATCGATTTAAACACTTGTGCATTGTCAGTGACTATCTTTCGGGGACAACCGAATCTGGATAAAATATTTTCCTCTAGAAAATTGATTACAACTGCGTTAGTTGCGTTTCTCGTGGGAATAACTTCCACCCACTTAGTAAAATAGTCCATTGCGGTTAGAATCCACCGGTGCTGAGCACTAGAATGTGGGCGAATCTCTCCGATAAAATTGAGGCCCCACTACTGAAAAGGGGCTTCGGATTTAACTAGAATTAGATGTAAAGCTGGGACTTTCTGTTTACCTGTAAACAAGTGACAGGGAACACAAGTTCGGACTTTGGTGTTTACATCTGTGAAAAGTTTGGGCCAGTAATATCCAACTCTTAGGATTTTATAAGCTGTGGATGGCCAAGTGTGGTGTCCTCCACACACTCCCTCATGGAACTCATCTATAACCTTTTCGGTTTCGATCTCAACTAAGCAGCTCAACAAGAAACCGAGGGGGTCCTTCCAAAATAATTTTCCGTCTATAATACAATATTTTATAGCATGTAGCTTTAGTGTCCTAGATTTAGATGGGGTTAGTTCATTGGGTTATTGAAGAGTCAATAGGTAAGAAAAAATATCACGGTACCAGCCTGAAGAAGAAAACCTGTCTTCTATGGAAACCGTAGATGTAGCGAAGTCGAGTTCATTTATCTCTAGAAAATCTTCATCTTCTTGCAGCTGATCAATTTCAAGTGTCTGCAAGTTGGATTCAACTAACATCTTAGCCAGACCTTGGCCTTTAATGAGTTTTGTTGGTTTGACTTCAATATCAAACTCCTGAATCTTGGCTAGCCATCTGCCTCTTCTCCCATCACTATCCGGCTGAACTAGTATGTCTTTGACAGAGCTTGTAGGAACATAGGCTATGATCTTCGAATGTAATACATACGTTCTGAAGGCCTTGAGAGCCTTTACCATTACGTAAGCTTGTTTTTCTAGTATATTATATTTCAACTCCACATCTCTCATACTTTTACTGAAAAAATCAATGGGTTGTTCAAAGCCTTCTTTGTTTCTCTGTAACAATATAACTGCAATAGTGTGTTCAAAAGGGAAAGAAAAAATCAGAAATTCTTTTGTGTAATCAGGACTTGCCAAGACTGGTGCTTCGCTAATAAATTTCTTGATTTGTTGAAAGGATGATTTTTCTTCTCTTGTCCACTTCGTCTCACTATTCTTTTTTAACATATCTGTGATCCGTTTCACAATTTCGGCGAAGTTAGGGATGAATCTTCTCAAGAAATTTATTTTTCCTAAGAAAGATTGAATTTCTTTTACATTCCTAGGAATATTTATGGTATCTATTGCTTCAATTCTTTTGGGATCGATTTTGATTCTGTCTTTAGACACTAGATGACCTAAAATATTACCTTCTTGCATAGCGAAATGAGATTTTTTGGGATTAAGGGATAAACCAAATTTACGACATTTCTTGAAGGTTTTCTTTAGGTGTACTAAATGTTTTGCATCAGATTTTGAAAAAACAGTCAGATCATCGAGATAGATGACAACAAATTTATCTCTCTCACCCATGAAGGCAATTTCCATGGCTCACTGGAAGGTTGCACCTGCATTCATCAAGCCGAAAGGCATTTTATCATACATGAAGGTACCCCAAGGAGTTTTGAAAGTCATTTTTTCTTTATCGTCTTGGTGTACTGCGATCTGATTGTAACCTGAAAAACCATCAATCATTGACATTCTATTAGCTCCAACTACTTTCTCTAAGGTGTGGTCCATCTTAGGCAACGTATAATTGTCTTTGAGTGATGATCGGTTCAGGTTTCTAAAATCAACACACAGCCTGATTTCACCATTTTTCTTTCTTACTGGAACTAGATTAGCTACCCACTCGGAATATCTTAGTGGGACGATGATTTTGGCATCTAAGAGTTTTTTGACCTCTTTTTCTATTACTGGTAGTAGAATAGGGTTTATTTGTCTGAGTTTCTATTTAAAAGGCTTGACACCAGGTTTCAAAGGAATTTTATGTTTGATTATAGAAGTATCATAAGTTCTCAATTCATCATAAGACCAAGCAAAAACGTCTTTATACTTTCTAAGCAACTCAACGTATTTACTTTTTTTTTTTTTTTTCTGGGGACATGTATTTGGACAGTTTCACCAACCGAGGGTTTTCTTTGGTACCTATGTCACAGTCCTCAACCTCTTCACGTTGAGGTTGTAAGGTGGATCTTAACGAGATATCATCTTGATTAAATAACCTTTCCAAGGGAATCAGGCCCTTAGGGATCTGGTTACTTTTTAGAACAAGCATTCGATGATTCATGATTTTATCATGGAATTCCTGGGGGTCTTCCCCTTCCTGCATGATCCAAACATGATCATTTTGGTTTTCTTGGTCGGTATGAGTTTCGACAAACTCATCTATTAATTCTAAAAATTTACGCAGTTGTTCATCATCCTCAAAAACTTGCCAGTGTTGTGTGTTATTGGGTATGGAAGGTCGGTGTATCATTTGTATATGGTATTTTAGTTTGAAAGCTATGGGATGTGTGAAGATTGAGGCTGCTTTGGCTAACGCATCGACCTGTTGGTTTTTAGTTCTTGGAATGTAGTGGACTTTGACAGAGGAGAAGAAATTTTTGATCATATCCCAGACTCAATTCCTATAAGACCTCAACCTAGGATGTTTGGCCTAGTACTGTCGATTTACCTGTTTTATGATTAGCTCGACATCACCAAAGATCTCAAGGTTTTTTATTTTCATTCTCCTAGTGACTTCCAACCCTAATACTAAGGCTTCATACTCGCATACATTATTAGTGTGGTCCACATTCCACTGGAGTCTATAGGAGAAAGGGATTACAAATTGATTATCAAGGGCCACAAGGAGTGCCCCAACTCTGGCTCCAAGGTAAGATGAAGCGCCGTCAAAAAACATCTTCCACACACCAATGCTATATACATTTTTTTTTATTTTCTTCTGTTTCTATTTTTTCTTCTGTACTACTTTCATCTATACCTAAAACAATATCATCTTCAATGGATAAAATACAATTACCTAGATCCTGATCAACAATATATATAGGGTGGTTACTCGGGTTGCATAGATCACTTACCGTGAATGCCAACCTGGTCTCTCTGTAGAGGCACGTGAACTGTCCTCCAAAAACTGGGATTGTAGCATATGTCATGTCAAGATGGAGGGATCCCCCAAGCTTGGCACCCCAGGATATAGATAACAACATACCATATTTCAGAGGGATATCGGCGACCACTACGTCCATGAGAATGCTTTTCGTAGATATTTGAGCCAGATTTACCACCATGTCTTTAATCATGCCTATACAATTAACTTTCCTTGAATCAAAAGAATATAAATCTCCATAAGGCCTGGTGATTTTGAGACCCAATTTGTCCATAATGGCTTTAGGCATTACATTATGGGATGCTCCAAAATCGAGCATACAGTTGTGGAGTAGTTGGTCGAATAGGGTTAACGTGATATAGAAGGGGGCAACAGTGTCTTTGGCGCCTTCAAAATGTGGACCGAAAATTATGTTTGTTTTTTCATCTTCTAAGTTAATGACATCAGCTTGGCTTTCATCTTTTGAAAAACTAATCATCTTGGCAATTTTTTTTCTGTAGATGGGGTTTTTTTCCATCTCTACAAGAGGTATGGGGATCTTGATTTTATTGATTTCATTTTCCAAATTAAAACTCCCCGCAATTTTTTCATTCTCTATGGTTTGGGCTTCGGTCCCCTTCTTATCAGCTTTCCTTTGTGGTGAGGGTTTCATTTCCATTGCAGGAACTTTCGCTTTCAATGTTTTGACTGTGGATATTTCAGCTACCTTAGTCTTGGTAGGTTGTATGTCCGTTATGTTAGTTTTTTTAGTTTGTTTTTCAACATTTTTTGAAACTATCTCCTCTGTCTCGCTCCTCGACAAGATCTTTTTCATTTGGGCGATTGCAACACTCCTGTTTCTAGGTCTTAGATTGTACTTCTGTTGAAGCTCGACCATTATACCATCGACAATACCCTCGTAGGTCAAATCTTCAGAAGTACTACTGTTTAGGTCTTTTTCCAATCTATTTTCTTTATTTAAGAATTTTTCATAATCTTGTCTCGATAAATAGGGTTGTGGCTCATCATCACCCAGATTGTTTATATCTTCCTCTAATTCCTCAATTTTTTTTCTAAATCTTCCTTTCCAATGAAGTTTTCACTCTTGAAGGGGGTTGGGATTTTCTGATCTTCATTCTTAATCTATCTTTATGGGATTTGAGGATTGGGATTCCTTCTGAAATCCTTTCTGGGAAAATGGTCATTTTTTGTCTGATCTAATTCCATTTTTGAAATCTTATTAGACAGTTCTTTAATTATCCTAGCCATGTCCTCCATTTTGTCTCCCGAAGATCTTCCTGACCCAGAAGATCCTCCTTGTTCTCTGTATCTTCTGGTTTCTTTGTTCCCAGCCTCCATTTTGGCTTTTAGCTTTTCTGAAGCCATCATGTTTGATTCAATTTCTAGGGCATCGACTTGCATCTTGGTGAGGTCTACTGATCTCGTCTCTCTTAATAGTAAGGTGAAATCAAGGTCGAAAGCTCTAGTGAAGGTTACTTTTTCTGCAGGCTGAGAAGGTTTGATCTCGATGGGAATTTTATTGTACAATTTATTAAATCTTTGGCTGAACTTGAGAACTGATTCAAAATTTTTCTTTCTAAAAGCCCCGAAATCAGTTAGATAATAGAGGTGATATTTTCTTTCTCCCCATTGCCTGATGAAATCACTTTTGAGTTCATCGTATGAGCTTAAAGATCCTGCTGCTAAGCCTCCGAACCAGGTTCTGACCTGCCCTTCAAAAGTTTGTACTAAGAGTCTGGAGTAGACATCTTCATGTTTGAGTCCTAGGATATCGGAGAATTGGTCAAAGAAATTGATGTGTTCTTATGCGGTTAAATCGCCTTCCCCTGTAAATTTTGGGAGATTTTTCATGTAATTTTATGGAAGGTCATGTAGGAGAACCGAGAGGACAAGAGGGGAATATCTGGAAACCACCTTAGCAAAAAATCCAGGGAGCGGTACTTGGCCACCTACTACTCCTCCTACGGCACCACCTACAACATTGCCTCCAGCCCCCGCACCTCCGTGTGCAACCATTGATAGATTTGAGATTGAAACTTGGGTTGTACTTGAATGTGATAGAAAGGTTGTGGGGAATTGATCGTCAAGGCACATGAAATTGGAAAAAGAAGGCCCAAGATGAAGAGAACTTGTTTCTCCAGGCTTGTAAGATGAATATATCGAAGAATTGACGGGGGTTAAATCAGGATACACATGACATTCGTCGAAGCGTTCGGTAGTAGGAGAGTGGACTTCGAAAAAAGAGAACATATCGATTGAAAGGGGGAGGGAGACATATCTCTCAACTATTCCTCTGACGTTCGACCATGTAGAATTAGTTTGACAGATAGTATGTGTTGGCGAAATGATTTGTCTAAGAAATCTTCTTGATTTTAAAATCTTTTCTGGATCAGATACTGGCGAGATCTGCTTGTCATCCGTGTTCTTTCTAGTCTTCTTTCGGCTGAAAGCCAGTTTAATTATTTTGGAGTCACCAAGTGAAGGATAAAAGTAGCCTTAGAAGGTTTTTCGATCTTTGTTCACTATCAAACAAAGAAAAAGTCAATGTCGTTCTTCCTAGGGAAAATATTCGTTTCTTCGCTCCCTGACAACGGCGCCAAAAAGATGTTGTTCACGAGTTTATACTTTAAGGCTCTAAAGTATACCCTCAAGGCATCCAAAAAGGTAGATATAATTAATGGGTAAAAATATTAGTTTAAAGGAAACCGAGATCACAGTTGGTTCCTTAACTGTCTCTGTCTAGCTTCCCATTGTTCTTGAATGATAATATCCCTTTCAATTGCAGCCCATGAACGTTCAAGTTCTACCCATGTATTTGTTGTTTGTAAGATGGTATTGAATAGTTTTAACACAATGCTCATCTAATCTGATAGACTGGGTTCTATATTAGGCCGTCTGGTAACTAGAATAGTCATGAAAGCAAAGGGTTTCCTTTCTTTTAAGTCAAAAAAAGAAAAAAAAAAAAATTAAGGGTCGCAGATTTCTAGTTTGAATTAATAAGAACAAAAATTCCAAATTATGAATCAATAGTATAACATAAATGAAGGCCTTTTCTAGTATCTGAGTCAATTTTAAAAGAGACAGTGCATGGAATGAAGAAAGAAAAGGAAACAATAGTTGTATAACAAAAATGAGGCATCAATTTAAGAGGAATGTCATTTTATACAAATAGAAGAAGGAAGGGCGATAAATTCGAAGAAGTATATAATTTCAGAGTTCTAAAATGTTCATAGGTCTTATATCCGCTAAGAACTGATACAGAGGAAAAACTGCAAATGGTTAGATAATCTGAAAGTTTAGTCACCACAATAGAAGTTGCCTCATGAAAATATTTAACGGAGGTGTGAAATAAAAGATGAAATGACAGAGAAACACATAACTCAGGCTTGACAAGATCTGGAATCTTCAATCTATATGGTATTAATTCTGGAAAAATGAAATTTTCTCTTTGTAATCTCCTCCACAAAAAATCCCCTTCTTAGTCTTGAAAAATTACATATATACAAAATCACCAATCTTAGGACGGTTGGTGATTTCCTAATTATTAGAGACTAACTATTTGTTAAAAAATAATCCAAAACCGTTTTCATGATCTTCTCCATTTTTCCATTTTATTGGAAGTAAATCTCTTCCAAATAATACCTTTACTTTGTTGATGACTCTCCTTCTTTTGATTCAATACATTTAATGCATCTCTCTAGGAACTGTGTAAAATTTCTGGGGGGTTCTGGAAGATCTCTTGCCTCAAACAGATAAACCTTTCTCTGAATCTTGGAAAGACGATCATCAACTCCTTTATCTGCAAACTTGATTGACTGCAACTTTAAGTTAGGCTCAACTAACAACCTGTCTATTAGGGTGACATCGATTTTTCTTAGTTGTGAAATTTTCATTTGGATTTCACTCAAATTTTCCCTAAAATTTAATTGATGTCTTTCAATATTGATCTATCCCAAAAGTCTTGTACAATTGCCTTTTCCAATATTTAATGACCCTTTGTCTAGAAGATCAAAAACTTCTTCACAGTCATCTCTGATTTCTTTGACTATTCTTTTACTTTCAGTTATGTTGGTTTCCCATAGTTTAAGCATGATGTCACCTTTGATTTTCTCTATGGCTGATACTTTCATAGTTTTGGATACCTCCTCACCTGTCGAATATATAATTGCCTTTTGGAGAGTAATCCTCATTGCTTTGGCTTCTTTTCCCCTCAGGATAATATTATCAAAGGCATTATCTACTTCTTAAAAGTAATTCTAAACAATCTCTATCTTGGAAATTAATTTCTGCTATCCAACTTCTATTTTTGAATGTACTTCCAGTGACTGGGCCTGAAAAGATTTTAAATCTATAATTTGACCTTCCATCAATATTAATCTACCCTGTCCCCCGGGGGGGGGGCAGCTCAATTGGAAAGTGCCATGAAAATGAAGTTCCATGAGGTTTCGAGTTCAACTCCCCCCGACTTACAATGTGTGCCGCGTAAGGGGCATCGTGGGCACATCTAGAGGTTATAGTGGTAGCAGTTGGATAACACAGCCACGTGTAACGCGAGAACGTGCCCAACTAGTTGCTGATTCCGCCAGACATATATATATATATATATATATATATATATATATATATATTAATCTAGACTGTAACTGTTTTGCGTGCTCCTTTTGTTGAGTAATCTGTAGCTGACTTGCTTGCATTTTCTGGCTCATTTTGAGTAATTGAACCTCTAACCTTTCGGCAGCCCTTGTCTGCTCCAAGATTTTACTCATTTCTTCTCTAATGTTTTCCTCAGCATTTTTTAACTGCTCTTGTAATTTTGCTATGATTTTATCACTCTTCTTTATCCTAGTTCTCATTTTTCCCACGGTAAATAAGTTTGTTGTTGCCATGGCTCCCATGGAACCTGCTATCTCTGTAGCGAAATCCTCTTCCTCCAAATTTTGTCCGTCTATCAAGACTTTATGTTTTTTAAACATATTCCCCTCCTTCTTATGCATCTCCTATTTTAGGACGACCTTCCTTTTTCTACTGAAAAAATAATCGGAAGGAGGAATCTCATCTATGGGAATGGAGGTAAGGTCATCAACAAATAGAGATCCTGTCTGTGGGAGTCCAAAAGTGGCCTGTAAGGGGGTTAAAGAAGCTATGGGGATCCCTAGCTCTGTAGATCCTTTCCCTCCTGCTTCCTTAGGCATATTGTCATCAACACCGGGTGATAAAGGGGGAGTAATCTTACTAGACTTGGGAGGTCTCCCTGACCTTTTCTCTACTTCATTATTTTTGTTTTGTGGAGGCCTTTCCGTATCCTGTAGGGCCTTTTTGGGATTTCCCTTCTTCTGTACTTCCTACTCGAAAACTGGGGGAACACTTTCTTGCTCCTGGGGGAGGGTGATCTCTTCTCCTTGAAGTACTTGAGGTAGACCACTCCGTCTATGCTTCTGGAAGGTCCGAAAGATGGCTTGTAGGTCAGACGACAGTGTCTGTACTCGTTCTAACACTTCTTTATAGGACTTGGTCCCTTTGAACATGTCATCCCAAGGGGACTCCTCATGTTCGTATGCTTTCATATTGCAGTGTATCAAGTGTTTTTTCACTATTTGATAAGGGTCATGCCTTTTGTACTCAATATTTAACAGTTTAACTTCTTCGATTGCTTCTGCTTCCACTCTGGAATGTCCCAAATTTTGTAATGAAAATTTCCCGATGTGCATAGGGAAGATTGGCCAGGACTTCTTTTGAGTTGCCTTTAGCTCTATTTTGATACGACCTTTTACTATTTGGTGTGCTACTTCCCTACACACTAGTCTATCTGGGAGGAATTTCGGAAGCACGTGAGGGGGAATTGAACACCCATAAACCCTTATGTAGGAGAAGTTTTCTTCAATGAACCAGTCTGCTATTGGCTTGAGGTTATTTGAAATTGCTTCAGAAATGCGAGGAGGGTCACAACCCAAAAACATTTTATGCATTGGTATCACCACGAAATGGCCAATTTCGTAAAAAAATTTTTTTGCATTTTCTTCCCATAGCTCAGAGTGATATTCGTGAATGGGTTCAAGGTAGGTTGTGTTCTGACTCCAATTCATCAGGGGGAATGGATTCATAAAAAAATTGCGTCCATGATGTATGCCAACATGTAAAAGGCCACTGGTTGACCTCGGGCTCTTGCAGCTCTATAATCCAAAACCTCTTTGACTATATTATCAGATAAAATATTGTCCCAGTTGAAACTATATCCTTCTGATGCTTCTTCTAAAAAGGGCACCCATTCTGCGGGGAAATGACAAGGATTGGTTTTGTTGAAGAGTCTGCACAACATCATGGCTACATAAACCATTTACTCATTCAAAGAGGTTGTGGCATAAATTCCATGGGTATCGGCCCTAAACTTTGACAAACATATCCACCAGCCTTTGATTAAATCAGGGTAAGTTTGGTCTGCCTCAGTGCATTCCTTTCTCTGAAATTTAGCTATAAATTCAGCATTGTAAATGAATTTAGGATTGGGCAAGATTTTGTACATAACTTGGATATGTTCAGGTCTGAATGAGACGATAATGGCCCCTTGATGATTTAAAATGCTTCTCATTGGAATATCAACCCTGTGCAAAGCCCAACTGATCATGTCGTTGCACGTCATGAGCCGTGGGCGTGTTGCAATTTTGTGAAGTTCTGATTCTGCTATGTCCTGAAGGTGATTCTCGGAGTCATTAGGGGAATTTTTTTATCTCGTAGTCCATATTTTCATAAATTTGTCTCCATGATTTAATCGAGTCGATAGCATGTGGCATGGTGTCGTATATGACATCTCCCTTTGGGATGGAAATATCAGCTGTATATTCACTCTTCTTGGGTCCCTTCTTTGGTGCCATGACTTTTGTATTGGAATGAAAACCTGTCACAGAAGAGATGTGTGAAATCTCGGTTAGATGCGACTTACTTCTGATAGAAAGAGAAAAAATAAGTTTCAAAATGCAGACCTTTAACTCATTTAACTCATTTAATTTTCCTTTAATTCATTTAATGGTGAAAGTAATGACGTGGATGCCAAGAATTTAATACCTTTAAAGCAGAGAATATTTCTGAGATATGCATTGGTGTCATGAAAAACACCAGCTATCCGTTATTAATATGGCCGTATTTCAGCAATTTTAAAATCAAAATTTGAAAAATCTCATTTGATGGAACTCATAAATGAAAATACCTAAGAAGTTTAAATACCATTAAATGTTTTTAAAACGAAATTAGTTCAAATTAACCTTGGTATTGAGTCGAGACTTCGCGTTTCGAGGTTTCGGGGATCTCACTTACATGAGTTATATGGCCATCAAACCCCGAATCTCGAAATCACGGTGGGAAAAGTTATTAGGTCTTAACTTTCATATTGAATCGGGACTTCGCATTTCAGGGTTTCAGGGATCACGCTTACATGAGGTATGTCACCACCAAACCCTGAATCCCGAAATCGCAATGGGATTAGTTTTTAATTAATCAGGATTAAGATTGACTTCCACTTCTTTTGGGAAATCAAGAATCGATATTTCGCGATTCAAAATGTATTTTTCTGAGTAAAATCGAATCTCAAAAGGTTAAAATATGGTTAATTAACTCCTTTAGGATTTTAATTTATCGCGATTGAAAGTACTTTACAGAACGTGTGTCTAGACTTTAATAACACTTGAGGTTTCTGTCTTTTATTATAATGAAGAAAAGAAATCATTTCAGGATTTCAAGACCGTTCTTTTTGGATTGGTAGCGAGGATTATACCTTATGAGAAGTTGAATCCCGAAAGAAAAAGTTTTAGTTTTAGAGGTAAAAAGTTTAGAAACTTAGTTTCAAGGTAAAAAGTTTAAAAACTTAGTTTCAACACATACCTAGATTCACTCTTTTGAAACAAATTTTTTCACTTATCTTACATTTCTCAGAGCACAAAGCTTTAAGATCTTACCTCTTTTCTTCAGATCTGATTCCTTTCTTAGGATAGAGCTTCACATTCAAGTATAATACAAAGCACTAAAGCAACAGATCTATGCGCAAAACTTTCTTTTCTTCATTTCCAAACAATCACAGTTTTAGGTCTCAACAACAAAACCATTTTTTGGCACAATGGAAAACCCGAGGTTCAACACTTCAACAACGCACCAACAAAACCCTAACTACCAACTCTTTCGACAACACCTGGGAAGCATATGAAGTCTCACCTGAGGTAGAGGCATGGGTGGTTGCAGGACTCAAGTGTATACAACCTAGTTGGGACATAGATATATGATTACAACACTTAACAGAGCACTTTAGCAGTTAACATTCATCAGTATTTAACCTTTATTCACATCGTAGGTCAAAACCCTAGTTACAGACAAATCTTGAATACAACACTTATTATACACTTGAGTCCCATAGATCTTCAAGATTCCACTTTAGTTGTCTGATCCGATTCGTAAGATGGTTGGCTTTAAATATTTTTATCCACTCCTGCAATATTTGTGGGAAATCACAGAAAAACACTTCATGTAAGGTGATGAATACGTACTTGTCCAAATATTTGCACGACGTTAACTTCCGATTTTTGTTATCTTTCTGTGAAAACTATAACTCCTTTTTCTTCAACCAACTCTCTATCTCTGCCTTCGTTGGATTCCATGGTCTCGACATCCCCTTTTAGATTCACATTCTTTCACCTCCTTGTCATTCAATCCCCCATTCTTTTGATGCTTCTTCGACATATCTCATATGCTCAATCCCCTTTTCTTCCAAGAAACTGACAACATAACCATGTGTTGGATTTCCTTTTATCTACTCTTCTTCTATTGGTCTTGAGGATTCCTTATGGGGTATTTTGATTCTCATTGACCATTATAGATTGAACCTAGTTCAGAACTAAGAATCTTCCCAACAAAATCCCTTAAATACTATCGACCCCTCTGGTAACCCAGAAGGAAACGCAACACACAGAGTGTACTGCGCAGTCTCACCCGAGATAGCTCTATGGGTGGCTGCAATAATAAGGTGTTTGCAACCTAAGACCGAGCAATATATCTATTTGTGCGCCGTAAACTTTATTCAGTCCATCTATCATCTAGTTATAACATTCATTCTATGCATGCATGTGGAATACCAGGTCTAATTAGTTACTTTTTTTATCTAACATTCACCAAATAATCATACATAAAGATGCATTCATTCATTCACATAACAAAAATTTACCATGGTTCAACCCCTCCTGGGCTACGTCCACAAATATCTGGCTCTCAATATTTTATTATAGTTTGAAAATATCCCATGTCGCACGTGGTCACAATATTAGTTCTCCCTCTTTCCACAGGCTCCTCGATCCATGCAAGGATGACTAGATCGCACCAGGATCCTCAGCCTGCAATATAAACCTTAGGATTGAGTCACTCAATCCCTCCTTAGCTCACTAGCTTAATGATTCATACAATTCATACAATTCTCTTTCTTTTTGTCCCTCTGTGTGTGTTTCTACCTCTCCTAAGTACTACTTATTTACATATTTGGCTCACCATCCATTACAATGCATTACAAAAACCCTATACCTAGCGTCATTAGGTCTTCCATGCATGCACGCTTCGCCTACCTCTCCTGCATGTGTTGATTTTCCTTCCAACTGTCTTTTTACTCTTGTACGCTTCTCCTCCAAAAATAACCTTTCTTTCTGATTCGGCCTACATCCAACACATGTCACAAACCAACACCCTGATGTAATGCATATGAATCTCAATGTGTATTGTTCATTGGCAATGCACTAGATCTCTACAAAATTTGAGCGTGCTATGGTTGTCACATAAGATGATATTCAGATGATGGAACTAGATATTGAGATCAATGAGAAAGTTATGAAGCCAAATTTCTTGAATAACGATGGTGAATTATCCTCTGTACTCGGCCTATGCTAATGATAAATCAATCATTGACTGTTTTTCATTCGACAAACAAATGGGACCAGAACCCAAACTAAGCACATGCCTGGAGGTGGAATTGCAATCTATGTTATTGACAGCCCAATCAGAATATGTGAATCCCATGAGATTAAATGCACAACCTTCTACATATTGAATCCCATAAATGGTGGTACCTTGAACATATCTAAGGATGTGCTTAGAAACCTTCAAATGTAGCTCCTACAGTTCATACTTGTACCTAAAAATAATTTCCCCCTACTGCATATCCAAGTTTTGTTTAGGTGTGGGTGAGATAAAAAAGGCTCCCCACAAGTTGTTGATACAAGGTGTTGTTCACCAATGGTGTATCACCTCCATCCTCAAGATTAACCCCATACAATAAGGGTGTGGTTGCAGACTTGTAGTTTGTCATGTGGAATCTAACCAAGAGATCCGTAGCATACTTAGTCCAAAATATCTTTATGGCTGAATCATTTTGGATGATCTCAAGACCAAGGAAAATGTGAAGTGGCTCCATGTTTGTCATAAAGAACATATCATGAAAAATTTCTTTGACTATATGATCTGAAAAATCCTTAGATGCTGATATTTTTAAATACACATAAACATCTACTTGATCTTCAAAATAAAATGATCGCTTGACCGTTTTTTTGCAAATTACATGTTAAATACTTATCTAGCCAATTCCACTTTAATGATAAATGACTTGAAAATAGTTGAACTTGAAATGAACAACAATAATATAATCACATACACAAGTTGGAAAAATCAGAGTTCACCCAATTTGGGCTACCTCTCTGGGTCTACTTCCAATAGAGACTTATTTTATTAATGCTCAAATGATTGTGTTTTATAATGGAATTTTTACATGTTGCTCAAATGCAGAAACAAAGTGCACCATTGAATTCCTGGCGAAAATTCGTGCAACATTGATATAAAATACTTGAAATTCCATCAAGGTACCCCTCAACACGCTTTACAGTGTAGCCTCATAAACTTATGTACCCTTGGGAATGAATTTCAAGACCATTCTACATTAATTATGTGTGTCTTGTGCCTTGGGGTGCATTCCATTAAATAGGGTGCCCCTTTTAACCAAATCTCAAAATTTGTGGCATACATTAAGTATTTTTTTGGTTGGTTTGTTAACCAAATCTGGACTATAGGTGAGTTGGTTAAAACTAAATAATATATATAGTAGGTCGGGGGTTCAAGCCCCACTGACCATACTATATAAAGTTTTTTTGTTATAACCGATGAATATATGACATAGTTTATTGCATAGTTTGGGAAGTATATGGTTAAACTCATATCCACGATGGCATAACCGTTGAAACCATAGTATATAACCCTCTATATAGTATATAGTATATAGTTTAAGAACCTTCGCGTGGATTTTTGTCATAGCCCTTGTTTTGGTTACATGGCATATATGTAGACCAAGGTCCAAGGGTCAAGGGCTTAGGCCCTTGACCCTTTTGGCTTCCCATACAAAGCTTAATATAACTTTAAATATATTGATTTCCATAGATAGGTTAAGACCCATTGTATGGTGCATTGATAGTGGGAACTATGTTAATCCTTGGGAAGTTATGGAGGTATTGGGTTTGACCCTCATCTACTCCATAGATTTTAATACACATTGACCCATATTGACTAATGGGAATCCATGTGGCAACCTCTCATTGTCTCTTTAATGCCACATGTCATAATATGATTGAACCAATTGTCTGCCACTTGTCATCATGTCATTGAGCCACTTGCCATTGTACCTTGCCTAGTCAACTACCAATTAGGTTCCACGTGTCACCCTTGTAGTGGTGACATGTATGACCCCTTTATTTTCCCTTGTACTTTGACCTTTGACCTTTTTTCTAGGTTTGACTGGAACTTTGACTGCTCATAAATTTTTCATATGAACTCCATTTGAGGCGAAATTTGTGCCATTGGAAAGTTATCATCGAGGTCTATGTAATGATGAAGTTTTGGGACAATTTGAAGAATTTTAATTTTGAGCATTTATAAACCATTATGGACCTTTGTGGATGTTCTAGATATTTTTGGACCTCTGTGAGCATTCCTATATCTTTATGGAACCTTCCTCCCCATTAGAAGAGTTTTGGACCTCCAAAAGTTTATTCAACAACCAAGTGAGGGTAGAGTTCCTTCACCTTTCCGATATCCATCCATTTTCATTTACTTGGTTTTACCCCTTTAAGACCAACTCAAATATATTCCACATAACCTCGCTGTGAAGTTCTGATCCTCCTGTTGAGAATGATATCTTCCTGTAGCTTGTCCAAATATTCTGGAATAAAATCATCAACTATTGGAACCTAAATACTTTTATCTTCATCCATAATCATAGTAGGCTCATAAATCTTCAAATTTGCAACATATACCACTGAATACATTTTCATGTAGGCTGGTAGATCTGAATGAAAGGAATTAGTACCAATATTCTCTAAGATATTGAACATACCATATAGGATTGGACTTAGATTTTTTCCTTCACATTTCATTATATCTTTTCTAATATGTAGCCATACTCGATCACCGAATTTGAATTGATCAACCCGATGTCTGTCATGCCTTGCCTTATATTTTTCTTGGATCTTCTCCAATTGTTCATGTACTACTTGATGTACTTGTTGATTCTTTTGAATGAACCTTTTATATTTATTTGTATCATCCTATCCATCTTCTTTACCTGCTTCTCCAAAAATAAATTCCATAGGTGATTTAGGCAAGTACCCAAAACATACTTCAAAAGGATTTTTCTAAGTAGACGAATGCATGGCATGATTATAGACATGATGGATATAAGGAAACTATTCATCCCATAATTTAGGATGCTTGTTGCGGTATCCTCGAAGTAGATGTAATATTGTTCTATTTACCACCTTTCTCTGTTAATCTGTTTGTGGAGGAAAATCCGTTCTCTTGTTCAACTTAGTGTCCATAAGATTCAATAAATGAGACCAAAAATTTCCCAAAAAGTGAGAGTCATTATAATATAATAGATGTAGGAAGTCCAAAATGAACCCATAGATCAGCGAAGAAAATCTGTGTTGTATGTTGATATGTGACCTATTTCCTACATGGCATTAGAATACACATCTTGTTGAATCTGTCCACAATGGCATATAGATAATCATGACCTGTCCTGGACATCAGAAAACCCCCTACAAATTCCATGGAGATACTTTCCCATGGTTTTGAAGGTACCATAAGTGGTGTATATGACCCCAACTTTCTATTTCTAGGTTTACTTGTGGCACACATGACACAACCTTTGATATACTTGGAAACCGTCTCATTCATCCAAGGCCAATAACAATACCTTTGTAACTATGTAACTGTATTACCAACCCTGAAATGACCATAGATGAGAGATGTAGGATCTTCTCTAATTACATTTACCTTTTCATCTCTTGGTATACATAATTTTCCAAGATGATATAATAAAATTTCATGCATATAATAATCTGGTTGTTGATTGTCGTGAGTTAATGCATCATATACTTATTTAAAATCATCATCCATAGCATATTGTTTTGCATAGATTTCATGTGCTAAAAGATTATGCCTGAGTATTATGGATGCATTAATTACTAGTTTTGATAGCATATCTGCAACCTTGTTATGAATACCCTTCTTATACTTTATTACCAGGTGAAACTGTTGTAGAAAACCGATCCACCTAAAGTGTCATGACTGTTGTAGCTTGGTATGTGACTGTAAATACTGTAATCGCTAATGATCTATATGAATTATTGTCTCCTTTCCCATTAAGTAATTCTTCCATTTCTTTACACTTTGTACCAATGCATACAATTCCTTATCATATGTTAGATAGTTAATCATAGCTTGAGTGAAATTATCAGAATGATAACATATAGGTTTACCTCGTTGCATCAATACTATGTCCATGGCATATCTGCTTGCATCAGTTTAAATCTCAAATGGTTGTTGTAGATCTGGAAATGCCAGAACTATTGCAGTTCTTATATTTTCCTTCAATGTATCAAAGGCTTTCTATTGATTTCCTCCCCATTAAAATACATGTTTATCACTAGTTAATGCATGTAGACGTGTTTCTATGTATGAGAAATTAGAAATGAATTTCCTCCAGTACTGTACTGCTCCTAAGAAGCTCTCGACTTTAGTGGCAGTAGTTGGATTGGCCCATTTCATAATGACTTCTACTTTTGTAGGATCTATCTTTAACTGACCATTTCCTACAATGTGTCCCAAATATACCATAGACGTTTTGCCAAATTCACATTTAGATAACTTGATATACAACTTCTTCTTTTCCAAAAGATCAAAAACTTTTCTGACATGCATTAGATGATTTTCCCATGTTTGAATGAAGATCGATATGTCGTCTAAATAGAAAATAAAAATATAATCTATATAGGGTCTGAACACATCATTCAACACTCTCTGATCCAGATGGATATTAGTGCCCATCCACCTTTTCCACTGAATCACCATTTTGAGCCTGTGGTTTTGACAAACCATAACATTCACCCTTTTGATGGGGAATGGAATGTGATGTCATATTCATTTGTTAATTACAGACATCATGTAATGGTATTATGTACATGCCTACAACTTAGCGTTAATGCACCGAATCCTATTAGAATTTCGTAGTTAAGCGTGCTTGGGTTAGAGTAGTATTGGGATGGGTGACATCCCGAGAAGTCCTAGTATTTTACATGCCTATGGAATTTTATAAGCTTAGTCTAATTTATCTCACATGCATCATGGGAATTGTTCTCCTCTCACTCTCTCATATATAATTGAGGTGAAGGAATCCCTTTAAGCATGCAATGGAGTGTGATGTAAATCTTCTTGTGAATGAAGTGTAACCAACATCTATTTCTTTTTAGAGATAAGCTACCCCATTTTTCTAGTTTGTGTTCTACATTGTTTTTCTATCTTATTCAGTAATAGAAGTTGGGTTTCACTATATTTTTGTGTTCTGTTCTATATTTTTGTGTATTTCATTTTTATATATCAATTATATTTATGCCTTCATGTGCTTCTCAAAATAATCAAGATCATTGGTATCAGAGCAGGCTACTCCTTGTCGTTTCTCAGAGTAGGTCCCTAACGAGGTCAGGGTATAAAGAGTTGGGTCTTGAACTAGTTTTTCTTGAGGAAAAATTCTCTCGCCAGCTCAAGCAACCTCCCATGGAAGAAGAAAAGAGAGATGAAAAAGCAGGAGATCCTTTCAAGACGTTGCTCGAGGAATCCCTCGTGTGACAGAGGAATGAGATGATGGACAAATTTTCTCAGATACTTCAAAGACTACCGATGGGGACAGTTGAGGAATCTCTGACAAGAAGCGATTTCGCAAGTGTGACACCCTTCAAGGTACAAGTCAATTTTGATATCCCCTTATTTGAAGGCCACATGGATGCAGATGCTCTAGAAAAATGGTTAAATCTGCTAGAAGGTTATTACTCTGTCCAAAAAAAAATCGACGATGAAAAGATCACCTTTGCGCTCCTTAAATCCCTTCCCCATGTCAGATCTTGGTGGGAAGGTTATTGGGAGAGGTACACCACAGATGAATCTACACTATTTTGGAGAGAACCCACTTGGAAATCCTTTGGAGATGCCCTAAAGGAGGAGTTCTACCCCGTTGGAAACTATGATGACCAAATACAGGAGATGGACAAATTTGCGTCAGAAAAGAGATCAGACGGTGTTGTATTACACCAACATATTTCATACCTTGCACTCAAATTTGGGTATCAAAGAATCCAAGCAAAATTTGGTTTTGAACTACCGCAATGGTCTACTCAGGCACATCCAAACAGAGATGGATTTTTTGGATATCTCCTCATTGGGAGATACTTATCAATGTGCAATCAAAATTGAGAAGAAATTCAAGCAGAAAAGTAAGTGGGAGAAGCATGGAAAAGGAAACTTTAACCCACATAATGAAGGACAGAGAAAGGAAGGCCAACCTTAAGAGATTCCACTCCAGATGCAGGAAAAGAAGGGTAACATGAAGTCCAAGAAATACACTGGAAAGTGGTGTGAGTTCCACAAAAACCCTTGGCATAACACCGATGAATGTCACTCAATATAGTCATTGGTGGATGAGCTCAAAGATAAAGATCCAAACCCCGACTTGGAACCTGATTCAAAAAATGATAAAAGGAGGAATACCATTGATGCAGAACCCACTGCTACTGTCACAACTACAACAATCCAACCAGAAGAGGATCCTGAGGAGGGAGAGTGACTCTTCCTTTCATAGATGTGGGTGAAGGGGACCCCACTGCATTTTATTGTTGATAGCGGGAGACAAAAGAACATAATATCACCAGAGGTTGTCAAGAAGTTGGATTTTCCAACAACACCACACCTGAAACCATACAAGATCGGGTGGCTTCATCAGGGTCAAGATCTTCATGTCAACCAACAATGTCGCTTGTCCTATGACATCAATCCCTTCAAGGATGAGGTATTATGTGATGTTTCCCCACTGGAAGTATGTGATGTTCTATTAGGCCAAAAATATATGTGGAGGAGTCATGCTATTTATGATTCTCAACCCTGTAGCATCATTGTTACTCTGGGGGGTCAACTATATAGGATACTAGAGGTAGTTTCAACTATTTTCCCACCAAAACAATGCTACAAAGTAATATCTCATACTGCAAATTTTATCCTCTTCACAATTTGACCAGAAGGTTTTAAAAAGGACACTGCAACCACTACAGCCTCATCCCAAGACCTTTCTATCCATCAAAAGCAGATCGACAAGATTGTAGAAGAGTACCAAGATGTTCTTGTTGCACCTACGGGGGTGTCTCTACACTGCTTAGTCAAGGAAGGTTATAACGGAACCCTTCATACTCTTCATGTTGAATCTTCACTGATAGAGTCCTCCCACACGTAGGTAGTTCATGCAACTAGATTGGTTGAACGGATTGAACCCCTCCAACAACAGGTTCATGACAACCTTCAACAAGCTAAGAAGGACAACTTCTTCAGCAAGGCAAGCAGTGCACCAAGCTTCAGATTTAGCATAATTATACCCATATCCAAAGGTAACTTGATGCAATGGGGACCATTTCTTCCTAATGGGGGAGGAATGATCTAGATGGATCTTGGTGGCCATCCACCTTTTCCACTGAATCACCATTTTGAGCCTCTGGTTTTGATAAACCATAACATTTACCCTTTTGATGGGGAATGAAATGTAATTTCATATTCATTTTTTTAATTACAAACATCATGTAATGGTCTTATGTAAATGCCAACAACTTAGCATTAATGTACCAGATCCCATTATAAATCTGTAGTTAAGCGTGCTCGGGCTAGAGTAGTACTCAGATGGGTGACCGCCCAAGAAGTCCTAGTATTTTACATGCCTATGGAATTTTATAAACTTAGTCCAATTTATCCCACATGCATCATGGGAATTGTTCTCCTCTCACTCTCTCATATATAATTGAGGTGAAGGAGGCCCTATAAGCATGCAATGGAGTGTGATGTAAATCTTCTTGTGAATGAAGCGTAGAAAAAATCTCTTTATTTTTATAAATAAGCTACCCCATTTTTCCAGTTTGTGTTATACAATGTTTTTCTATCTTATTCAACAATAGAAGTTGGGTTTCACTGTATTTTTGTGTTCTCTTCTATATTTTTTTGTATTTCATTGTTATATCTCGATTATATTTCCGCCTTCATGTCCTTCTCAAAATAATCTAGATCACTCTCATAAAATTTATTGGTGCATTACATAACCCAAATGGCATAACCAACCATTCAAACAAGCCCTGCTTGGTCTTGAAAGCAATTTTACATATGTCGTATTTTGCAATTATGATTTGATGGTAACCACTTCACAAGTCCAACTTAGTGAAATATACATCATTCTTTAATTGATATAATAGATCATCTATTCTTGGAAGAGGATAATGATTCTTTATCGTAATATTGTTTAGGGATTAGAAATCAATACACAACTTTCACGTGCCATCTTTCTTTGGGAATAAAACAATATGAGAACTAAACAGAGAGGAGTTTGGTTTGATGATTCCTTTATCGATCAACTCCTAAACTTTCTTCTTTATTTATACATTCTCAATCACTGATGACCTGTACATTCCAATGTTCGGAAGAGGAGCAACTTGTTGCAAATATATTTCATGGTCAACCTCTCTTTTAGGAGGCAACCCTATAGGTTCTTGAAACAACTCATCATAATTAGATATGATGTCGATCAATTCATGTTTATGTTTTGGATCACAACCTGCTAAAGCATATGATATATCTTCTTCTTTTTGTTTCACTATCATGAGAACAAAGGATTTACTTGTGCTCACGAGTCTCTTCATTTTCCGTGTGCTCACTAAAGAAACATTAGTTCTGATGTAATGAACTTTGACAATATATTCAATCCCATCCTTGAGAAGGTGATATTTGTTTTATTCTCGATATAACACAACCTTTCTGTCAAATAGATATGGGCTACCCAAGACAATGCTGCAAAATTTTAATATGCACAACATCTAACTCGACCTCGTCAAATAATTTAGTTGTAATTGCGAACTCGAACTTACACTACTTTGTTACTTTCAACCTAGCATCATCACACACCCAACCTAATGGATATGGATTTTTGTGCAATGTCGTCTTCAATCCCAACTTCTTAAAAATTACTTCAGATATTAGATTTACTTGAGATCCACCATCAAATAAAGTATCTACCTTTGTACGCTTGACTATAACTCTGACATGAAAAATCTCGTTCATTCTCTTCTGATCAATATCACTTTTTGTCTTGGCATATTGAACTGGAGAATTTGAGTTGATAGTTGATATATATTTTCTTCCTATGGACATGATCTTAGATTCATCTCTAGAATATGCCCCTATATCCTGATGAGTTGATGCAATAATCTTCTGCTTCCCTTTATCCTTGAATTTCTTCGGTCATAATTATGGATGCATCTTCCAACATTGTGATTCGAACTTGAATGGCTTCTTATATTTGCTTGCATGCTTACCCTTACTAGCCTCTAGATGTGTAGCTTGTATTGACACCTTATCAATGTTAGTAGGGATAAACATTATAATAGTGTGACAAAGATATGAGTGCATGCCACCAATGTATTTCTGTTAGGGACCTAACCCCTCACGTAGGTAGAATAATATATTTCGATGTAATAAAGGTCAATATTAATAAGGCCTAGTAATAAGGAAGAATAAGTCAAATGTAAGAATACCTAATAGAAGCTTCCTCTTCTAGAAGGATATTCCTCTAGATGGTTCTTTTGATAGACATATTTAGTATAAATAGGAGTCGAGGGTATGAGAATTTTTTCCTTGTATATTATTGTAATAGAGCTTTGCTTGAATGGAGGTTTCCCCCTCGAAGAGGCAAGTGAACATTGCTCTCAGTAATCGAAGTGCTCTTTATAGTGTTATTATGTTATCATTTCGGTATTATTGCGGTGTTGTTCTAGTTATATTGTTGTTCATCTGCCATTTCTAGCATTTTTTTTTTTCTGCATACTTTTTATATTTGGAATATTACAAGTGGTATCAGAGCACTTTCCTCGGCAGAAAATTGTGGGTTAATTTTTTTTCAGGGTAGAGACGTATTACGACGTTTTTAAGCTACAAAGATTTGTCATTACACACATAAACCCGTGGTCGAGGATTCATACATGCAATAAATACAAGTGGTACTTAAGCGCACATCTGTTGGCCACCCTTGTAACCCCTGTTGGCACCCCTTCGAGTGGTAGCGCATTAGACAACACTTGTATACGGATCGGCCTAGATTTCCTGAAGCCCTCTTTAGATAAACCGATCGACCGCCTGAATGCTATAGTTCCACTGAGAATAACACTTGGGAAGATACTCTCTAGTACTTGGATAGTAGGGTAGTATGACTAAGGGCATGGTCTAGCCTCCTTAGTTGGTGCCCTGAGGTATTGGGCCAAGTACTACTGTTGGATCCCACACGTATATCAAAGAGATATAGCACAAGGAAAACCATTATTTGTAGAAGCCTTGAATACCTAACCTTTGGATATGGAAACAAAAAACAAAAAAAACAAGATCTATTTCCATGCAACTGTGAATCCTGCATTCGAGTTTCCAAATCACTACACATTTCTTCCTGATTAAGCATTTGGGAATTTCATCACTACAGTATTCTTCAGACCATAGTATTTTGTTGCACTATTATTTGAGATCTATTCCATTGGATTTATCTCTTTTCCCTTATCACGTTCATACCTATCATTTTTCAACAAAATTTTTGACCCCACCCGCCCCTTTTCGGTTCCCTCGTCATCATGGCCCATACCCGTAGCCAAGAATTGGAAGCTTGCTTCAATACCTTGCAATCTAATTTCATAGAGACCAAACAAGAAGTGAGATAGCTCAGTGCCAATATTGCCACCATCAATAAAAACATGAATTCATCCATCACTGCCTCAATCGAGTAACTCAAAGAAGACCTCAAACAAGACATTACTACCCATATTGAATCTATCGCTTCAATGATCTGCACCAAGCTGCATATCCCTGTAGATCCCCCTTTATCTGACCCACCTTTGCATATTGAAGATGAAACTTCCTCTCATTCCCACAATTTTCATCCCCATCACTTTTAGTGTGACCTACACCTTCCGCGTGTGGATGTGACCAAATTTGATGGCTTAGATCCCACTAGTTGGGTAGCTCAAATGGAACATTATTTATCTTTGTATGACATTATAGATGATTTGGCCAAACTTTGATATGGTGTTCTCCATCTAGATCAAGAACGTTGGCAATGGTGGAAATGGAGAAAAACTGTCCGTCAAGGGTATGTTTCTTGGACACACTTTGTGGTATAGCTTTATGAACAATTTGACACTGACACCAACCATTTATTCCGTTTGAAAAAGTTGAAACAATCTAGAACAGTGGAAGACTTTATAGATTCTTTTGAGTGATTGGATTTTCGTACAGAGGGCATGTCTGATGCTTTTTTTCGAGAATGTTTTATCAGTGGCCTCAAGGATGAGATTCATGCCCATGTCCTCATGGCTCGGCTTCAGAGTTGGGTGGAGGCTACTAAAATAGATAAGGAAGCACAAAATGTTGTCTCTTCTCAAAACTGGAAACCCCCCTTCATTCCTCACACTAAACCAGTAAATCCCACTCCTCCTTCTACTCCACTAAAGATCCAAAAATTGACCAGGGCTGAAATGGTTGAACGCCAACTCAAAGGCCTTTGTTATAATTGTGATGAAAAATATTTTTCGGGACACAAGTGTAAGGAACAAAATCTTTTTATATCCATCTCAGAGGATTTTTCGGAAGAGGAGGTTGAAGCTCCCCTTGTATCTATGTCACCTGAACCCACTGACATCACCCCTCCCTCAGACCCTCCCGAAGTAGAACCAGTCATTTCCCTAAATTATCTCACTGGCTTCTCTGTTCCCCAAACCCTCAAGCTAATTTCTTACATCAAGCATCATAAGATCATCATTCTTGTTGATAGTGGAAGCACCCATACTTTTATTCATCACCACATTTCCCAAGAAACTCATTTCTATATCCATGCAGTGAATAATTTCCAAATCATGATTGCCAATTACGGCTCCATGAAATGTGGAGGGTGTTGTGAAAATGTGCATCTCCAAATTGGTGACTACCACCTGATATCTCAGATGTTTTCTATCGACATGGGTGATTGTGACATTGTTTTGGGTGTAGATTGGATAAGTAATTTGGGTCCCATTCTCATGGATTTTAAGGAATTAACAATGCAATTCAACCATGAGGGCCAATAATATAAGTTCCAAGGCATCATTTCCGATTCCCCTAATATTGTTAGTTCCCATCGCATGGAAAAGATGCTCAAAAAGGTCATTTTGGCATTATTGCCCAACTCCATGCCATACAAGAAACAGAGACACCCTTTGTGACGCAGGACCTCCAATCCATCCTCTCTAAACATCAAGTGGTATTTTCCACTCCCCAGGGACTCCCTCCTTCCTGTGGTGTTCATGATCATTCCATTCCCCTTGTCCCAGGAAGCATTCCTCCCAATATCTGTCCCTATCATCATCCCTTTTCCCAAAAACATGAAATTGAGAAAATGGTTCAAGAACTACTTAACGTAGGTGTTATCCGCCCTAGTACAAGCCCCTACTCTTCTCCTATGGTCATGGTACTGAATAAATAAGGTTCTTGGTGCATGTATCATGACTTTTGCGCCCTCAAAAAACTCACCATTAAAGAAAAATTTCCCATTCCTCTCATTGATGACCTCTTGGATGAATTGAGTGGAGCCCAGTTCTTTACTAAACTTGAGCTTCATTCTGGATACCACCAGATCTATATGAAAGAGGCAGACATTCCTAAAACTACCTTTAGAACTCATGAGGGCCACTATGATTTTTTGGTCATGCCCTTTGGCTTATGTAATTCCCCCTCCACCTTCCAAATCCTCATGAATCATGTCTTCTGTCCTTTTCTCCATCATTTTGTCTTAGTTTTCTTTGATAATATCTTCACCTATAACAAAACCTAGACATACCATCTTGCTCATGTGGATCAAGTTATCCATCTACTATCTCAGTACCAACTTTTCCCAAAATAATCTAAATGTACTTTTGGCACCTCAAAATTCGAGTACTTGGTTCATATTGTCAGCAAGGACGACGTCAAGGTGGATCCTAAAAAGATTGAATCTATGCAAGACTGGCCGCACCCAAAGACTCTCAAAAGCTTGTGTGGATTTCTGGGCTTAACATGATATTATCACAAGTTTGTTAAGAATTATGGAAAGATTGTGGCACCTCTCACTACACTCCTTAAAAATAATTATTTCACTTGGACTCTAGCATCTACTCAAGATTTTCAAACCTTCAAGATGGCCATGTGCACCACTCCAGTCCTGGCCCTTACTGATTTCACAGAGACCTTTGTCCTGGAATTTGATGCTTCGGGGAAAGGAATTGGCACTATCCTTATGCAAGAGGGTCGGCCTTTTTCCTTTACCAACAAACAAATGTCTGAACAAAATTTGGGAAAATCAATCTATAAAAAGGAAATGTTGTCTATTTTGCATGTCATTGATATTTGGCACCCTTATCTATTGGGGAAATGCTTCCAAATTAAGACAGATCATCAAAGCCTCAAGTATTTTCTGGAACAACACATTTCCTCTCCAGAGAAACAAAATGGGTGACTAAGCTCTTTGGATATGATTATGAGATCATTTACAAGAAAGACAAAGACAATGTGGTTGCGGATGCACTTTCCTGAAAATATGAAGATGAAGGGTCCCTTTTTTCTCTCTCCTTCATTGTACCAATTTGGCTCCAAGCCGTTCACCAGGAATGGCTACACGATCCCAAAAGTTTGCATTTGATACAACAATTGCAATCCAATTCCCCAATTTCCCCAGGGTACTCTTGGCTCCATGATGAGCTTCAATACAAAGGCCATTTTTATTTAAGTAAACAATCAAAACTTAAATCCACGGTACTTTCTAAGCTTCATGCTACACCCACAACTGGGCACTCTGGGTTTACCAAAACCTATGACATGGTCAAACATTCTTTTTTTGGGGATGGTATGAAACAAGACGTTCATAATTTTGTGGCTGAATGTGATGTGTGTCAACGCAACAAGGGCGAAACAATCAAATCTTCTGGCACACTACAACCACTTCCGATTCCACCTGCTATTTGGCGGGATATCTCTATGGATTTTATTACAGGATTACCTAAATCGAGCAATAAATCAATCATCATGGTGGTAGTTGATCACCTTTCCAAGTATACTCATTTATGTTCTCTTCAACACCCATTTATAGCATCCACTGTGGCTCAACTTTTCATGGATCAAGTCTTCAAGCTTCATGGCATGCCACATTCTATTGTTTCTAATCGCTACTCAAATTTCACCAGCAATTTTTGGCAAGAACTGTTCAAGCTACAAGGCAACCAATTGCATCTTGGCACAACTTATCATCCCCAGACTGATGGTCAAACTGAAGTTGTCAACAAATGTTTGGAAACATATTTGAGGTGTTTTTCATTGGAAAAGAAAAATTAGTGAGCTCAATGGTTACCCCTAGCTGAATGGTGGTACACCACTTCATACCATACAACTACCCACATGACTCCTTTTGAAGCGGTATATGGACAAAATCCACCTTCATTTCTCTCATATTTACCAGGTGTATCGAAGGTCCAGGTGGTTTACCAAATTCTTATAGTTCGAGAGGCTATTCTCCATACCCTCAAAGATAATTTGGTCTTGGCCCAGAATCGCTTGAAGAAATAAACATATCAAGGTTTCTCTAAATGTCAATTTGCAGAAGGGGATCAGGTGTTTCTTCAACTGTAACCTTACAAGAAAAATTCCCTCAAGTCCAACCATTTTCAAAATATGGCACCCAAATTTTATGGTCCTTATGTTAGAATATAATGGATGTGCTCATTTTAACATTGACAATATCTCTATTGTCACCAAACCATAGGCCAAAGCCACCCTCCGAGCACCTTAACCTTGACAGAGAATCACTCCGGAAGTAAACCCTAGGCTAGATAGTCAAACAAAGGGTAGCGCACCTTTCCCCAAGGATAACGCACCAACAAGAGTTGATTAGATAGTCCAAACCCTAACCAAGAGATATTCCAAGCCAAACGTGATTTGCTAGCTACAACAACTGTAATGACAACTCTCCTCAAACCTGCGCACAAGACTGGGAACTGCAGTGCGCACAAGTTGCTTCTCTGCAATTATGAGACTACCTGCCAGAATGAGAACTGACCTCCTGTAATTATACTAATTCTAGCTAACTGCCTGGGCTGACTTCTCATTCTAAGTATTTGTCTGTTCAGTATATATTATTATTTCTGGACGACTTCTTCTCTTGGAGGCTAATAACCTAATATAAATGATCTTCTTGAGCCGACAAGTCTTCTAGGGTTATTAGCCAACTCATTAGGGTTTCTTCTTGCTTCATGAGTATTCTATCCTCATCAGGTTTACACATGGTGGTAAATACCTCCCACAACTACCATAATATCAACACTCCCTCCTAGCTAGGGAGGTATTATAGGTAATGGTCTTGAGCACAAAAAAATACCATTCACCCGATAGCATCAACATAGTTGTATAGACTAGATCATGACTAGATCATGAGCACCATCATCATCATCAGTGTCTTCAGCTGCATCATCTCTCGAAACCATACTCTATCTGAGTAATCAGACATGATTCTCACTCCACAGAGTGATACAAGAGCCATTCTTCTAATCTAGAAGAGTAAATTCTCTTAATCATTTTCCGTTTGGGAAATCTTTGTCCTTTGATTATCCATCTAACTGATAATCATTTCCAATACTTTTGATAGTATTCAAGGAAATAGAAACAAAATAGAACACAACTATGTCTATTCATAGTAGTACATAACTACAATTCAGTTGTACACTACCACACCAAGTAACACACAAGTACTTGATCAGCGACATATAATCACGAACAACGGAACACATCCACCACAGTAGTATACATCTACTGTCATGCAGTCTTCATAACAATCATCTAATATCAAACTGCACAGAAACAATGTTATGATATAAAATGAATCATTTGGGCCAATCTTTCACTCACATCTGTGAGATATGAAAGAATATATGCCCTCAGAGTAGAATAATGAGATATCTATACTATTCTTCTCAAGCAAGGAAGAATAACTATCCTATCTTCTGAACCTGGGCCATTCCCCACCCTGGGCAATTCTTCTTACACTAATCAAATTACACCCTGGAGAAAATGTATAAACCATAAGGAATGCATGTCCCTCATTGCAGAGCCTGGACCATTCCCCACCTTGGGCCATTCCTCCTACACTAATCAAAGTGCACCCTGGAGAGAATGTATAAACCTTAAGGAATGACTATCCAGACCATTCACTCTATTAACCACAAGAGGAAAACACTGTCCTGTACCAACCTCCAAAACGAACCATTCCTCATGTTAACCACAATGAGAAATCATTGTCCAGGGAGGTGGGCCAGTCTTCTTGAGTAACCCTCAAGAAGAGAGAATTCCCTAGACCACTCCCCATGTTAACCTCAATGGGAAGTTGTTTTCTATGATACATCAACAATCTGGACCATTTCCCATGTTAACCACAATGAGAAATCGCTGTCTGTTAGAAATCTCAATCCACTTTCTGAACTGGAAAGGAAACTACTCATCCTGGACCATTTTTCAAATTGAAAAATGACTATCCATAAATCAATACATATCAATGCTCCCTCCCAACCTAGGAATCATCTCTTCCTTTTTCAATAAGGAAGTCATCTCCACGAGCTCCAGCATGAGTACGCAAACTATTTTATCTTGGACAAAAGCTTTACCAAGATGTTTGTTTATCTGCTCATCTGTGGAGATATATATTGGAGAACCTCTTTCTCCTTTCTGAACTTCATCATGGATAATGTAATGATTGATTTCAAATGTACTTCGTTCTAGAGCACTGGTCTTGTTTGAAGGCTTCATGTAGCTCTGATCAATAAAATATATCATTGTTGGAAAACTGGAACATATCCATGTGGCACTTCTTTTGTCATCATGAGATTTGATCTTTTGAGTAGTCATCTTGATACAATATCTTGTTATAGGAAATATTCACCCGACTTCTACTGTGCACTGGAGGTTCTCCACCAAGTTATTTTCTTCCATCTGCATACAAGGGTCTCTTTCTGGTATGCCTAAAAGTCTTAAGATTTCTCTTCATATGCTCTTTTCTCAATTTATCTAGAGAACATTCTTTGCATTTATCTGATGTAGAACTCCAACTCATGGATATTGACTCATGTAAAGATATGTTTGGTTTACCGAAACGAGTAATCATCATAGTCTTCTCCCTCCATCTGGGAGAACCTCTAGTTCTAGATCTTGCAATGCTTTCATTCATAAGTCTTCCATACACTGTTCTTAATCACAATTTTCAGTTCCTCTGCTTGATTTCTTTTAGTGAGTTCATGTCAGGCTGGTAATCTTGTGATATAATGACTGGTTGTTCTGACTTCTCTTGTTTCTTGGAATCTTCATGTTATTCCTCATGTTTTTCCTTTAGATCTTGGGTCCATGGAGTTTCTTATGGATTCCATGCCCTAAAGATTTCACTTCTTTCTTTTATCATAGGATCACGAATCTGGATGGACAATCGGGGATACTTTAAGGATTTTCTTCGAAGAGGTCTTCTTCTGTGGTTGAACTGAACACGTACTGTCTTTCATGGCTACTACCATACTTCATCATTTTTAATGGATCATAGGATTAACTCCCTCCTAATCCTTGCTTCATGTATGAGTGCATATAATTAGCTCCCTCCATCTAACAGAGTCCATGCTTCCGTCTGCATCCTTATTTTCTTCTGCAATATATAATTGGCTCTCTCTGTCTAACAGAGTCCACACTTCCGTCTTGTTGTCTTCTACAAAATGTTATAATTCTTTCTCTGACTTCTTTCTGTCTTTTCTTCTTCTAAGTCTCTTCATGATTGATTCGATGTATTTCATCCTTTAATGTGTATTATCTAATGATATCAATCCTTATCTTGTTGTTCTTCCATAGGTATAGTTCTTCTTGGAATACATTATCTTCTAGGGGATAGATATACAAGATATGTGCAGAGACGATGCAAAAAAGATATGTACAAGAAATAAGAAGAGTATTGTTACCTTCAGAAGAAGAAGTCTCTTTCATCCTTCTTAGTCTTCTTTGTAGGTTATTTTTCTTCAGAAACTGATGCTTCGTGTTTCTCCTTCCTTTTATTTAGCTAGGGACAATGATTCTTGTAGTGACCATACTTTCGACAGTTGAAGCATTGTATTTCTGAAATGTCTTTCTCTTGATTTGGCTTCCTCCTTGAGCCAAACTTCCTTTTGTTCCTGAAATTCTTGAATCTTGTTGTGAAGCCCTGATCATCGTACTTCTTTTGGGGTTTCTCTTTTGCACTGATCCTAGATTCTTCTTGAGCACAACAAGTCCAAAGTTCTTCAAATGTAGGATATTCCATCCTTTTGTTCATGCTTGTGGAAAATGCATCCCATGTCTTGGGAAGACCATTGAGTAATATGTTTACCAATTCTTTCTCTGAAATGATCTCTTCAATAGATTGTAGTTGATATCTTAACTGAGAGATCCTCACAAAGTATGATGTTAAGTTGTCATCATCATTCATCTTCATGTCACGGAGATCATTCTTCGGGCTCATTACTTGTCTAATGTTTATGACCGAGAAGACGTTTGTTAGGGCATCATACATCTTCTTCGATGAGTCAAGATGGGAGATGTAGGGTATCAAGTGGTATTTTATAGAATCTACTATGATACTCACATAATCGATGTCACCATCTTTGAATTTCTCCATGACTGTAATGTTCTGCGGTTCCTTCTCTTTCCCTTCTTCAAACTCTAGTTTCACGATCTTTCCTTTCACGATATCCATCACTTTATTCTTGGAAAGGATGAGGTCAATCCTTGTCTTCCATGCTCTGAAGTTAGAAGATCCATCTAACTTCTTTTCTGACTTCATAGAGTAAGTCATGGTTGCTTTGACTTGGTCAACCCTAGATTTGACCACAAACTCAAACTTGACATCTTGGCTTGCCGAGAGTATCAGGATATGCGCTAGGCTAGGGCACACTGATCTATATAGAGATTAGGTCAATATCTTCACTTAAGGTTCCTCAACATGAGGTTTATGGTTTTTGCACTTGCACCTGCTAGTAACCCTAGCTGCAGTGCTTTGGTGATTTCTCCTGCTAGGAAACCTAGGGGCAGTTCCTCAATGAGCTTAATATCCTTCTCGCTATGTTTCCTTCCAATGGTTAGACTGAATGAAGGAGGTATGGGCCCATAACCTATTAAAATATAATGTATGTGTTCATTTTACCATTGACAATATCTCTATTGTCACCAAACCATAGGATGAATCCACCCTCCGAGCACCTTAACCTTGACAGAGAATCACTCTGGAAGCAAACCCTAGGCTAGATAGCCAAACAAAGGGTAGCACACCTTTCCCCAAGGATAGCACACCAACAAGAGCTGAATAGATAGTCCAAACCCTAACCAAGAGATAGTCCAAACCAAATGTGATCTGCTAGCTGCAACAACTACAATGGCAGCTATCCTCAAACCTGTGCACAAGACTGGGCATTGCAGTGTGCACAAGTTGCTTCTCTGCAATTCTGAGACTGCCTGCCAGAATGAGAACTAGACTCCTGTATTTATACTAATTCTGGCTAACTTCCTGGGTTGACTTCTCATTCTGGGTATCTATCCATTCAGTATATATTATTATTTATGGTCGACTTCTTCTCTTGGAGGCTAATAACCTAATATAATTTATCTTCTTGAGCTGACAAGTCTTCTAGTTTTATTAGCCAACTCATTAGGGTTTCTTCTTGCTTCCCAGAGTATTCTATCCTCATCAGGTTTACACGTGGAGGTAAACACCTCCCACAGCTACCATAATATAAACACCTTATACCATTCTCAAGCGTGTGGGACAGGTGGCCTATCAGTTAGCTTTGCCCAATCATTCTAAGCTACATCCTGTTTTTCATGTTTCATGCTTAAAGAAGGTGATTGGAGCTAAGTTCCAAACTCAAACCAACATTCCTGAGATTGACAAAGAAGGCTCCATTTGGCTACAACCACAAGCATTTTTGGACCAGCGTGAGCATCGCCTGTGTCAGGGAACCATCAAGGAAGTGTTAGTCCAGTGCAAAGATACAACCTCAACAAATTCCACTTGGGAACCAACTACCATTCTGCAGAATTTTCCACATCTCAAGCCTTGAGGACAAGGCTGTTTTTAAGGGGGAGGACATGTTAGGGACCTAACCCCTCATGTAGGTAGAATAATATATTCCAATACAATAAAGTTCAATAGTAATAAGGCCTAGCAATAAGGAAGAATAAGTATAATGTAAAAAGACCTAATAGAAGCTTCTGCTTCTAGAAGGATTTTCCTCTAGATGGTTCTTTTGATAGACATATTTAGTATAAATAGGAGTCGAGGGTATGGGAGATTTTTCCTTGTATATTATTGTAATAGAGCTCTGCTCGACTGGAGGTTTCCCCCTCAAAGAGGCAAGTGAACATTGTTCTTAGTAATCAAAGTGCTCTTTCTGGTGTTATTTTGTTATCGTTTCAATATTCTTGTGGTGTTGTTCTGGTTATATTGTTATTCATATCCCATTTCTAGCATTTTATTTCTATTCTGCATACTTTTTATATTTGGAATATTACAAGTTCACAAGTGTTTCATGAGTATACAATGGAATTCCTAGGGATTATGTCTTCTTTTTGAATTTATGTGTATATGCTTGAATATTCTGGCCTTTACCCTATCTCAAATGCTGTCACTCGATCATTGTTTTCTATGTATGTGCCAATGGATATAATTGTTTTCTTATAGACTTAGTAAAATTATCCCAAGAAGAGATAAATTTACTCTTTTGAACCAGATCAACTTGTATCTTACTCTCCCACTATATTAAGGAAACACCACTTAGTCAAAGAGAAGCTAATTGTATCTTTACAACCTCATCCATAATTCTTTGAACCCTACAATATACCTCTATTTGCTTGATCCAATTATCGAATTTATCGACATTCAATTCTGCATCTTAGGTCGACAACTCGAACTTAATATCCAATTTTAATAAAGGTATATTATGCTCATAATTCATAGAGGACTTCTTTCGATGAGAAGAATGATTACTTTCTTCCTAAGAAACTAATGATGATGAGGAAGGGGAAGGGGGTTTTGAAGGTCCACTACCTTCACCTCCCCTTTCTCCTTTTACTAAAGATTATTCTCTTACAAGATTTTGAATTCTTCATTCTAATTCATCTGTTGCTTCTTTTATTGATTGAAGCGTAGCTCTGATATCTTGATGATTCATGGGATGATCTTCTTCGTCTCCTCTTTTTGAATCCATCTTATGTCATCGGAATATCTTTCCAATTTTGGACATATAACTTGCAAATTTTCCTTTACCAAGTTTGAGTTTGGCACTTGTAAGCATCCACCTAAAAAATACTTGCTAAACCAACTCTTATGCCAACTTAATCCAAAAAATCCTTAGATGTTGATAATTTTAAATACACATAAACATCTACCTGGTCTTCGAAATAAAATGATTGTTTGATGTTTTTTTTCAAATTACATTTGAAATACTTATCTAGCCAATTCCACTTTAATGATAAATGACTTACAAATAATTGAACTTGAAATCAACAACAATAATATAATCACATACACAAGTTGGAAAAATCAGAGTTCACCCAATTTGGGCTACCTCTCTGGGTCTACTTCCAATAGAGAGTTCTTTTAAAAATGCTCAAATGCTTTCATTTTACAATGACCTTTTTACATGTTGCTCAAAAGAAGAAATGAAGCACACCTTTGAATTCCTTGTGAAAAATCATGCAAAAGTGATATAAAATCCTTGAAATTCCGTCAAGGTACCTCTCGACACACTCTACAGTGTAGCCTCAAAAACTTGTGTGCTCTTGGGAACAAATTTCAAGACCACTCTACATTAATTATGTGTGTCTTGTGCCTTGGGTTGTGCACCATTAAATAAGGAACCCCTTTTAACCAAATCCCGAAATTTGTGGCATACATTAAGTATTTTTTTGGTTGGTTTGTTAATCAAATATGGACTATAGGTGAGTTGGTTAAAACTAAGTAATATATATATAGTGGAACCAGATACCAAGTATGATTCTTGAGAAGAGAGTTGTACTCCTCTTGCATAGCATCTTCCCAGAAGAAATTCCCTACAACCTCTTCATAGGTTTGGGGGTTGAAATCTAGAATCATGTAGAAATGAATGGGAATAACTGGTTCTATGGTTGTAACTGCATGAGGTGGCTCCTAAAAATGATATCTCATCCCTCTTTGATCCACTGGATCCCTGACAAGATCACTTACTTCATGTAGGGTGGACTATGCCCACCTGGGAATTTTTTGTGGCTCATCATCTTTTGAATCTGATTCGTAGCTCATATCTAAGGTATGATCTGAATGGGTGAACTCATCATCTCAGATGCCTGTTGTAGGAGGAAGTACAATAGGGGGTTGTGGACGAGAACTTCATGACCAATGCAAAGAAGTAGGAGAAAGATTACAATAATCATGTTTTTATTTAATAATATTGTATAATGCTTTTTAAATTTCTCTTGATATTAGGGGTATTTGTCAACCCCTAATAATATTTAGAAATCCTCCATGAAGGATTGTTTTTTTCCCATAGATAGTCTACACCAAATTTTGGACAATTATTAGAATGTTTTGTTGGAATTTTACCTCCTATATTTATTTTCATGCTAATTATGCAACTACAACAATTTTCTAATACAAATGTGTGTGCGTGAGTGTTATTGTTAAAACAAATAATTGACATTAAAATTTTTTATTCAAACTATATATATATATATATATAATTTAAATTGTTTAAAATAAAATGTGGAACTTTATTACTCGTATACATAACATAATATATTTTCAATCTCATTTAAATATTTTATTTAAAAATTCTCTAGTTAAAAAGTTTTATCATATCTAAATTATTGAATCCCTACTATGGAACCTAGGTATCTTGTTATCTAATGATTTTCTTATTGTAAATCAAATTGGCATCTCACAAAACAGAATACACTTGCTTAAATAATCAACTCAAATAAATATAACAAAAGGAGTATTGGAGACCAAAATCTCATACACAGCACACAAATATATCTTCCCATAAACTAATCTTATCATTAAAATATCTTCAAAGCTTACAAGGACTCCCTTACTGGCCGGATAATGACCCACAGAGAAAATACATAAAACTTTAGACAACACCTACAAACCCTAGTAACTCTTGGTCTGTTGTACAATCCCAAACTTTCATGTTTCCCAAGATGTACTTGCCTTTCCTTAAGAAAACCCACGTATACGCACTTGTCTCCACTGAAACTTACACACATGAACATAACAACTATACGAAAAACTCCGTATAGTGTGACCCTACTACTATGGCTCCAATCTGTTGAAACCCACTTCCAGCTACCTATGCTCTCTCTTCTACTTGACCTAATATCTAGATGGAAGCCCTTCTCCACCTATCCAATATCTCCTTCAATCAAATTCCTTTGTGATCCAACCCTCTCTATATCAAAAGAGTATCCAGTGTATCAAGTGTATCCTCCTTCACCCTTGCCATGCTTCTATAATATTGAGTTATGGCCTAACCCTAATCTCCAAAGTGATTGATGGATGAGATTACTTCTCACCTCACTTAAGATCAATGGCTAATATTTAATTCACTAATGCTAATTACTTTATCATTTCATTAAATAGAAATAAACTAATTAACAAAAACACTTTACTTTAATAATTCCTTTAATTAAAGTAAATTACCAAGGTAGAAGGATTTGGATGACTTCCATATGTCTAAACACTTGTACATGTGTGGAAGTACCTTTCCAATGCTACAAAGATCAACACTCCCTCTTATAAAGGAATTTATTCTGCACCACTCCAAGTTTATCCTTGAATAACACAAACTTCCCTTTAACCAAGATATTAGTTAGAATGTCTGAAACCCGCTCATCTATGGAAACATATTGAATCTTCACTACTACCTTCTGGATCTTGTCTCAGATTAAGTGATATATGATCTCAATATGATTGGACCTCTCATGGAATACTAGATTCTCCAAGAGTTTGATACAACTATGATTATCATAATATATCACTATAGGATCCAACTCCTAATCAAATAAAACTGTAAGCAATGTGTGAAGCCAAATGGCTTCATAGCTAGCCATACTCACTGCCATATACTCTGCCTATGCTAAACTGAGTGCTACAAAAGTATTCTTCATCCTAGACCATGTAATCATTGTTGATCCTAAGATGAATTAGCACCTCGATGTGCTCTTTCTGTCTATTTCACTTCCTTCCCAATCCGATTATGAATATTCATGTAGCCTTACTCCATCACCTCCAATATACCTCAATCCATACTCCACTATACCTCTCAAGTACCTGAGCACATGATTTTTTTCTATCCAATGCACCTGCCTAAACTCCACCATGAACTGACTCAAGGTGTTCATAGAAAACATATATATGTCCTCGTATTGACCAAATACATCAAGGACACTATCAACTACCTATATATCATGGGATCCACCAACTCTAAATCTGAAGTAACAACCTTCTTTAGGTTGGTAACCATAGGTGTAGCCATCGTTCTACGGTCCTCCATCCTGAATCTACTCAATATATCTACTGTGTACTTCCCTTTACCAAGGAATATCTCTCCTGCTAACTACCATACCTCTAACCCCAAGAAATATTGCATCATACCAATGTCCCTCATATCAAACTTCATATCCAAACCTACTTTACACCCTGTAATAAGCTCCTTTGCACCCATGAAAAAAAAATAATCCACGTACAACATCAAGATGAGTGGATCAGACCCAACAAGTATGAAGTACAAGTTAGGATCTGCCTCACTCTTGGTAAAGCCCATATTGTGCAAGTATCCATGAAGCCTATAATACCATTCCCTAGGTTCCTATTTGAGTATGTACAATGATTTCTTAAGACTACACACATGAGACTCCATTCCATGTCCCTCAAATCCCTAAGGTTTCTCTATATATACTTCTTCCTCAATGATCGCATTGAGGAATGCAATCCTCACATCCATTTTGTGAATCCTCCACCATAAAACCAAAGCAATACTATCTTGAATATAATAATGTATGGTGTCTAGAGAAAATGTCTCCTCATAGTCCACTCCCTCTCTCTGGGAGAAGCCTCTCACCATGAACCTTTCCTTGGAATTATCGATGCTATCATATGCAACATGCTTGATCTTGTAGAGCCACCTGGAACTCACAAATGACTTCCCCTATAGTCTTGGCACTATGTACCAAACATCATTCATCATGATAAAGGTGTACTCCTCCACCATGGAATCTTGCCAAACCTACCGGTCTATCACTTCCTCAAAACTATAAGGATTAGCATCAGTTATGATACTCATAAGAACCATATGATTCATAAACTTCCTAGGAGGCTTGCTCTCTCTAAGTTCACTCCTAGGAGCCTCACCAACATCCCTCAATGTCTACAATAACCACCTATCTCTCTTAAAAAAACTGGAAGGGGCTAACTCCTCCTCCCCACCTAAAGTATGACTCATTGAACTATAAGTTGTTGACTATTTCTCATCCTTTGGATCATGTTTCTCCTCATCCTCTATCACTGCTGATGACTCCTAAGATCTCATAGATTCCAATTTCTCCTCAAACTTATCCTATATACTGACAATTGTGTTCCAATGCACTGGTATGAATATCCTATAATCCTTTGAGGTCTCACTGTACCGCACAAATATACCCTTTTTTCCTAAAGGATCCATCTTTGTCCTCTTCTTCACAAGCACATGGATGCAGACTGGGCAACCAAAGATCCTCAAATGTCCTATCTCTGGCTTCACTCCTCATAATTCCTCCTCTAGAGTCTTGTCCACAAATATCTTGTGAGGACTCTTGTTATACACATATACTATCATGTTACATGCCTCTTCCCAAAGAAACATAGGAAACTCCTAGTCATGTATCATAGCCCTGGAAAAACTGATGATGGACCGGTTATTTATCTACACAACCCCATTCTGTTAGGGATTGTATGAGACTCTCAAATCCCTCTTGATCCCTACCTCCTTTCATAAATTATTTAATTCTTTGGAGGTGTACTATCCTCCATTATCTGACATCAATACCTTAATCTTATTCCCTATCTAGTTCTCTACCTGACCCCTAAACTCCTAAATTTGACTAGAGACCTCATCCTTGGTCTTCATAAAGAAGATCCAGGTTTTCCTGGAAAATTAATCAATGAACATCGCATAGTACGATGCTCCCTACACTAATGCTATTGGAATATTCCCACGCACATCTGAATGTATAATATCCAAGATCCCCTTGGACCTACTCTCATTGCTTGGAAAAGTAGCCTTGGAAATCTTTCCAAGTGCACACCCTGTTAGCACCATGATTTTCATAGCTAGAGTTAGAGGTTTGTCGAAAGTTTTCAAAGTCATGACATGATCTTGGGAAAATCAAGGCATTCCTAGATGAGTCATAGGTTATGGTGAATATCATGTCAAAAGTTATTATGGCTCATCATCACCTTTCATGAGGTTAGAGAAGGAACAATCATGACACTCCATGTCATTGGTATCATTGCAAACTTCAAAAGCATACTCGTTGTGCAAGTCTGTTGCACAAAGGCTTTTGTTGCTTTTATTGTTGCATGTTGCGCAGAGGATTTTACTGCACAAAGGATTTTGTCGCGCAGAGGATTTTGCCACACAGAGGGTTTTGTTGCGTAGAGGATTTTATCGCGCAGGGGATTTTGTCGAGCATGGGATTTTTTCACGCAGAGGATTTTGCAGCACAGAGTGTTTTATCGTGCAGGGGATTTTGTCGTGCAAAGGATTTTGCTACACATTGGGTTTTGTTATGCAGAGGATTTTGCCGCACATGGGATTTTGTTGTGCAGAGGATTTTGTCGATGTAGAGGATTTTGTTGCATAGAGTTTTTGTCGTGCAGGGGATTTTGTCACGCAAAGGATTTTTTCCGTGCAAAGGATTTTGTCGTGCAGAGGGTTTTACTGCGCACAGGCTACAGGGCACGTTGCGTAAATGACTGGTTTAGTGGTCAACTGCAAGATCACTTTTTGACCACTTGGAGAGGAATTTTGAAAATCCCCGAGAGGTTTTTGTCGAGGACAAACCAAAAAATACAAACCTCTCTCATATTTTCAAAAAGTGTTATATTTTGGTAGATTTGAATGAATCTTTACAACTCATTTTTTGATATTTGTTTTTTGTCATCATCTTTGGGCATGAATCCCAAGAGTCTGGAGAGGATTTTTAGAAAAATGAGAGAAGATTTTCTCAAGAATAGGTTCATTAAAAAAAACCTCTCTCTGTTTTGAAAAATAATTTTGTATTCGGGATATATGATGTCATATTTAACCCTTATTTTCTCAATTTGTTGCGCAATTTGTTGTAGGTTACTGCTGCGTAGCAGACTTGTTGTGCAAGGGTGATAGAGTGTCCAACAATGCACATGATGACTCATCACAACCATATGGTCAAATTTTTATCATGATCAATGATTGTAAAGAATATTTCGGTTATGATTATGATTTGACAAAGTCGAGTTTTCTATTTTTAGTAAATCTGTTGAAGTTATTGTTCTCTTTCAACAAAATCAGATCCATGATTCTAGGAGATAGTAGTTCGTCCCTAACAACCAAGTGTGGCATTATTTTTCTATATAATTTATTCATTTTGATGTAAACGGGNGGGGGACTCTTTTTGGGAAAAGAGGAATATCATACTGCAGATCAAGACTTATTTATTCCTTTGAAGTTAATGCAAAATTTTCCTCTTTCTGAGATTTGAGATTCATCACGGTGTTTATGTTTAGTATGTGTTTCTTGTATATCATTTCCATGATTATGTTTTTCTGCTAGCATTGTCTGAGAGTAAGTGGTAGGAATTCATCCATGTTTGATTCTCCTTTCAAACTGATTATGTTTGTTATGTGTTAATGGTTACTTTTACATAATTCATCTTCATCTGATGCTCTGTTTAGTAATTAATCGTTGTGTCCTTTATTATAAAGTTGCACTTGAGGTTCATCAACTGATTGATGACTGTAGTGTAGTGGGATTTCTTCTCCTTTCCATCTCTCCTTTCATATCATTTATTTGTTGAGCATAGAACTTATTTTTTCCTCAGATGCATAAAGAAACCAACCTGATGTTGATTGTAAAAACATTGAGATTCAGGCCTTGACTCCATTGCCCAATGGTACCTTTTCCTGGTTTGTCCTACCAACCCTTAAAAAAAAAAAAAAAAACCATCCTATTACAGAATCTGACCTCTGTGCATTTATTGATGAAATCTTTGAGTTATTACCAGTCATTAGACACATGAGAGAGCACTCTCTAGTTGTATAGGTTAGAATACAATCTCAAGTTGGTTGAAATAGTTACCTTGGGTTTTTTTTTGATACAACCCAAAGAAATTTCCGAGTGTTAACATTTTGGCATCATTGCTAGGGACCGAAAGATGCATTTTCCCTGTGATAAACGACAAAGTTCAGATATGATTGTTGATGGTGGAAAACAGTCATACATGAAGAGGTTGTAAATCATCCACCTGGAAACTCCATTTTCAGTTGTATCCAAATGTCAGAGTATCAATGGCGATTCCACTGTCCAAAGGTTTTAAAGCTTGAAGAAGGTACTAGTGACTCTACTGGATTTGATGAAGAAGTTATATGCTCCTACAATTGTTTCAAGGTAATCATGTTTTGACTTTTCACAGATTCAGGGTTTCCTGAATCCTTTACCCAAGGATGAATATTTTTTAAGAAATGGTCTGAAATTTAGTGGAGATGATCTGAGTTTGACTTTGAAGCATATATCAATTTTTTGTGACTTCACTGAGCTTCTTAGAGTCAAACATGAAGATGTTTTCCTTAGACTATTTTATGATTCATTCCAAGGAAAGTGTAAATTTTGGGTTGAAGGTTTGTCTATTAGGTCTATTAGATCTATAACATATTTTTGGATTGTCTTCTTGGAAACATGGATGGAAAAACCAGAGTTAGTAGCAAATCATGTTTCTGTTGAGGGTTTTAAAGAATATTCTAACATGTTTGATGATGATCAAATCAAAGAGGCTTTATCAAATTTTTTACCCATGTATTTGAAGTCATGTAAATTTTCTTCTAAATATAAGGTCAGTTTCTTAGAAGAGTTTGTTGAAAAACTTGAGAATGATCTTGAGCCCTTAGAGGGTCAAATTCAGCCCCAAGAATTTCACTATCAAAGCTTGTCTTTTGAAGATCCTTTTCAACTTCCTTTATATGTCAAGATTGAGAAATGTTTTTGTCTGGAAATGAGTTTGACAATCCACACCTGAAGGAGTATGTGCAAGTAGAAGATACACATGAACAAACCATGCATGATAACTAGATTGTAGACTGCTTTGGGAATCAATGAAACATCCATGATTTTTATGACCCTATAGATTAATATATGGAAGGATTCTTCAATTTAAATTCATAGCCATGTCTCCACTATGCGAAACAAAAGTATTATATGATACTCTTGTCATCACAAGTTCCGTGTTCAATTCTGTTCAAGAACAATCAAGCAGTTAATTTATGTGAGAAGATGCTTGATTTCCTTTATTGGAAATATGAAATTACTTGATTGGTAGTTTTTTCAAGTAGTTAGGGTAGGTAGGTGTTAATAAGCTCAGCATGGAAATCATTTCTTTCAGCAATTTTCAGTTTGTATTTTTCAGTTTGGGTTTGGTTCAGTTGCAGAATAAATTTGTGGTGGAACAATTCAGGTTTGGATTTCGGGGTGATTGGTTCCAGGTCAGCAAGAGAGAAAGTTACAATTTACAATTGGAAAGTTGAGTTTGGGAGCATCCCAATGGATAGGAACAGGGTCTACGAGTTCTTTTCTACCTCACTGGGAGGATAGCATCTCCATTGGAGCTAGTTGTTAGTACCATGATTTTCATAGCTAGAGTTAGAGGTTTGTCCAAAGTTTTCAAAGTCATGACATGATCTTGGGAAAATCAAGGCATTCCTAGATGAGTCATAGGTTAGGGTGAATATCATGTCAAAAGGTATTATGGTTCATCATCAAATTTCATGAGGTTAGAGAAGGAACAATCATGACACTCCATGTCATTGATATCATTGAAAACTTCAAAAGCATACTCATTGTGCAAGTTCATTGCACAAAGGCTTTTGTTATTTTCATTTGCTCATGCTACATAGAGGATTTCACTACCCAGAGGATTTTTCCGCACATAGGGTTTTTTCGTGCAGAGGATTTTGTCATGCATGGGATTTTGTCACGCATGGGATTTTGTCACGTTGAGGATTTTTCTACGTAGAGGGATTTTTCACGCAGGGGATTTTGTCTCGCATAGGATTTTGTCGTGCAAAGGATTTTTCCAAGCAAAGGGTTTTTCCAAGCAGAGGGTTTTTCCACGCATAGGATTTTTTCACGCAGAGGATTTTGTCACCAAAGGATTTTTTCGCATAGAGGATTTTGCCGCACAGAGGGTTTTTCCGCATAGGGGATTTTGTCGGGCATAGGATTTTTTCACACAGAGGATTTTTTCTCAAAGAGGATTTTTTCGTGCAAAGGGTTTTACTGCACACAGGCTACATGACACGTTGCGTAAATGACTAGTTTAGTGGTCAACTTCAAGATCACTTTCTGACCAAATGGAGAAGAATTTTGAAAATCCCTAAGATTTTTTTGTCGAGGACAAACCAAGTAATAAAAACCCCTCTCAGATTTGCAAAAAGTGTCATATTTTGGTAGATTCGAATGAATATTTACAACCCATTTTTTCATATTTGTTTTTGTCATCATCTTTGGGCACGGATCCCAAGAGACTGAAGAGAAGTTTTAGAAACCTGAGAGAGGTTTTTCTCAGGAATAGGTTTATTAACAAAAACCTCTCTCCATTTTGAAAAATAGTTTTTTATTCGGGAGATATGATGTCATATTTAACCCTTATTTTCTTAGTTTGTTGCGCAATCTGCTGCGCTTTTGCTGTAGGTTACTGTTGCATAGAAAACTTGTTGTGTAGGGGTGACAAAGTGTCCAGTTGATCTGGGATATTTTCATCATGACTTATAAAGAATTGTATTAAATGAGCATAAATTAATGTGCACCATTAAAGAAGGGAAAACTTAGAAATGAAGAGACATAAGCATCAAATTTTAACACCCAAAAAATTGATAACGGAGTTCATCCCTGGTGTACTACATCTCTGGGTCCTTCTCTCAAATGGGTAGGCTCTTTTATTAACTCAACAAAAGAATTTGGAAAATACATGAATACACCTCATTCTGAAATCAAGCTACAGAAATAATGCTCAGATTAGAAAAAAAAAAACCACCATTGGATTTGTGGTGTCGAACTACCCAAAAATGACTATCTCCATGCTTCGATCCGACTCTAGCACTCCCAAGCCCAAGAGAAATCTTGTCTCAGTTTTCATTCCCTCTGTACCTACAATTATGACATCATCTATCTTGAAATCTATGTCGAATTGAATAGTACAATCATGCGCCCCTTCCCCCTTAGCTCTAGCTGAATATATATTCTTAAATATTAAAGGTGGTAGATGTACCAAGGCACACCCCTTGTCACATTGGTTAGAGTGGAGTTTTAAAGGCTTTGTACTAGTCGGAGGTTCTGGGGTCGAACCCACCAGAATTCGTTTTTGGTAGTGGTTAACATATATATTTATCCATGGTTTGAACCTCCGCCATGTTTAGCGGTCTCCTAGTAACTCTTCTAATGACTCTATAGATTTGGCGTGGTTCGCTAGATTTGGCAGACCTGGCAATTTTTTTTTTTTAAACAAAAATCATTCACGGGCTAACATTGGGCATTCTCAGGATGCCAGGTGTCACCCCATGATTGGGCCACATGGAACCTTCTGATTCACCTGCTCATATGATGAAATGGCTCGCCTTGTCACTTCTGTACTGACACGTGGCACTCTCTGGGTGGTGCCACGTGGTGTCTCCAGGGGGTTCCACATGGCAGTTTCTTATTGGTCCATATGGACCCCTGAAAAGTCCACTGGTGGGTGACATGTGGCAGCGTGTGGTGTAGCCATGTGGCATGTTGATGTCAACATCTATATGATGACATCACCCTTCCATGTCAACTGTTGATGTCAGCAGTACGGATGATGATGTGTCCCCTGCTAACTGGTCCTAGTTGACTGCATCTTTAACCATGATTATCTTTCAAACCGTAACTCTGTTTGACGATCCATTTGCACCATTAGAAATATTGTGACGCTCTCTTCGCGATCATACCATTTTCACTGAGTTTTGGGAACTTTGAATTTTTTCCCTTTCTCTATGTGTTGAAGCCATTCTGAGCATTTTGAGCTTCCTCTGTGAGTTTTGAGTTATTCTTACCCTTCTCTAGATCCTTTTTGGATCATGCCTTCCCACTGAGAACTTTTTGGACCACCAAAATATTTCATCAATCAACTGGTAAGTGAGGGAAGAGTTCCCTCACTTTGTCCTTCTCGATCCACTTTGCTTTTCTAGGATGGGTGCCCTTTAAGCCTACTCAAAGATAATCAACATCACCCATGCATGAAGTCCTCGTCCTCCTATCCAGGATGATATCTTCCTGTATCTCATCCAAGTACTCAAGTGAAAACTCATCAACTGATGGAAATGAAACTTCCTCATCTTGATCCATGATCATGGGAGGCTAAAAAAGTTTCAAGTTCTCAACATTCACAACTGAGTAAATCTGCATATAAGGTGGAATATCCAGACGAAAAGAATTGGTACCACTTTTCTCTAATATAGTGAAGGGTCCATAACGAATGGGCTTGAGTTTATTTCATTCACCCTTCAACCTCTTCTTCCTGATGTGAATCAATACCCGGTATCCAAACTAGAACTGATGATCAACCCTGTGCTTGTCGTGCCGAGCTTTATATTGTTCTTGACTCTTCTCCAATTGTTCCTTGACTGCCTGGTGTATATGTTGAATCCTTTGGATGAACTTGCAGGCTTTGTCCTCTATTCGATCTTCATTTACATCAACATCTCTCTTGTACATCAAGTCCAAAGGAACCTTTGGTAGGTACCCAAAACATGTCTCAAAAGGTGAACTCTGAGTGGATGAATGTAAATCTCGGTTGTACGCATGTTGTACATAGGGTATCTATTCATCCCATACCTTGTGACGCTTGTTGCAGTAGCCTCAAAGAAATAGTACCATTGTTCGGTTTACCACCTTTGTCTGTCCCTCGACTTGTGGATGGAAAGATGTGCTCCTCTTCAATTTGGTGTCCATCATATTCCACAAGCTAGTCTAAAAGTCTCCAAGGAATCGAGTATCTTGATCCGAGACGATAGATGTGGGTAGTCCAAAGTGAACCAAAACATGATGAAAGAAGAGATTAGCAATCTTCTCAGCAATGATCTTCTTTTTACAAGGCATCAAGATACACATGTTGTTGAACCTATCCACTACAAAATACAAATATTTATGACCCTCTTTGGTCATGGGTAATCCCCTTACAAAATCCATGGATATACTTTCCCATGGATGGGATGGAACAGGAAGTGGTGAGTATAGCCCCAGTTTTCTATTAGTGGGCTTACAAGTACAACACATCACACACCCCTTTACATATTTAGTTACAATTTCTTTCATTTGAGGCCAATAACAAAACCTTTGTAAATGAGCTATAGTTTTTCCTACCCCAAAATTCCCAGACACAAGAGAAGTATGAGCTTCTCATATTACATGGAATTGTTCACTCATAGGAATACATAGCTTTCCAAGATGGTAAAGTAACCTTCCCTGCAGACAATAGTTATCTACCTGTGCACCAAGGGTTAGCTTCGTATATACTTCTTTAAAATCTTCATCGATGACATATTGTTCTATATATCTATCATAAGATAAAGAAGCATTATTCAAAATAATAGAAACAACAATCGGAGGTATAGAAATCATATCATCTACCTTGTTACTTGTACCCTTCTTATACTTGATTACCAAGTGAAACTATTGTAGAAAACCCATCCACCTGTAGTGCCAAGATTGTTGCAATTTTGTCTGTGCTTGAAGATAGTGTAAGGGTTGGTGATATTTATGTATAATGGTTTCCTTCCCTAACAAGTAGTTCTTCCATTACTTTACACTCTGGACTAATGCATACAACTCTTTATCATATGTAGGATAGATAACAACAGCTTGGTTAAAAGTTTCAGAGTGGTAACAGATAGGCTTACGATATTGCATTAGTACTACACCCATGGTGTATCCACTGGCATTTTTCTTGATCTCAAAAGGGTGTTGAATATTCGACAGTGATAATACTGGTGCGGTACTGATCTTCCCTTTCAAAGTGTCGAAATATTTTATTTTCTTTCCTTCCCATTCAAAAGTGTTCTTCACACTGGTTAAGACATGCAGAGGAGCTGCTATGAAGGATAAATTGGGAATGAATCTCCTCTAATACTGGAATGCACCTAAGAAGATTTGAACTTCAGTTACACTTTTTGGCTCAAGACAGTTTACAATTACAACAGTTTTGGAAGGGTCAATTTTCAATTGTCCTCCTCTTACAATATGACCTAAGTATACAAGTGCAGTCTTGCCAAATTCACATTTGGACAATTTTACATACAACTCCCTTTGAAAATTATCCAATACTTTCTTTACATGCCTCACATGATCATCCCGTGTCCCGCTAAAAACAAGAATGTCGTCTAAATATACAATCACAAAGTCATCTATGAAAGGCTTGAATACATCATTCATCACACACATGAAATTTGTCGGATCATTACAAAGCCCCAACGACATAACCAACCACTCAAAGAATCGTTGTTTGGTTTTAAAGGAAGTTTTCCATGCATCATGTTCTGCGACTTTGATTTGATGATATCTATTGTGCAAATCCAACTTAGTGAAATAGACAACGTTCTTCAATTCATCAAGTAAATCATCTATACGAGGAAGAGGGTATTGATTTTTCACCGTGATTTTATTTAAGGCTCGATAATCGACATACATTCACCATGTTCCATCCTTCTTTAGTACCATCATGATCAGAGAACCACAAAAAGGTGAATTGGGCCTGATGACCCCTTGATCCAATAATCCATGTACCTGCTTCTTGATCTCTGTCATCTCCACAACTGAAATCTTGTACATGCCCACATTAGGAAAAGGAGAATCATGTCGAAGATGCATCTCTTGTTGGATTTACCTCTTAGGAGGTAATCCATCTGGGTCCTGAAAAATATCATCATACTTAGAAACAATATCAATTAATTATTTTTGATGGATCACACCCTTGGAAAGCATCGGATGTCCCGACATCTTTCTCTCTGATGACCATGAGTACATATCTCTTATTAGTGTTTATGAGTCTTTTCATTTGTCCTACACTATCAAGTGTGGTATTTACCCTCATGTTGTGAGATCTAACAATATATTCCACTCCCTCCTTAGTAAGGTGGTATTTGTTCTCATGTCGAAATAAGAATGATTTTATATCATAAAGATAAGGACTTCCCAACACTATTCCACATATATCAAGTGGTACACCATCCAAATCAATTTCATCAATCAATTTTGAAGAAATAGCAAATATTATCCTACATTGTCTGGTGACATTAAGTTTTTCTTTGTCGCATACCCAACCAAGAGGACAAGGTTTCAGATGTGGTTTCGTTTCAAGACCCATTTTCTTGACAAGTGCTTCAGATATTAAGTTTACTTGGGAACCCGGATCAAATAATGTATCTATCTTAGTATGTTTAGATACAACTCTTATATGAAATAACGCATTCCTCTTTCATTCATCAACATGAGATTCATCATTGGAACTAGAACTAGCATGAAGAGAATCTTTACCTTGTACTCCAACCACTGTGATCTTTCCTTCATCTCCTGAATCGGAATCAAGATCTTGTTGTACCATAGCAACGGTCTTTGTCTTCCCCTTTCCACCGAACTGTTTCGATTTCTTTTCCGGATGCAGTTTCCAACAGTGTTCTTCATCACGACTGCTCTTCTTGCAATGAGTGAAAGATGGTTTTCCTCCTTCTCTCGTTACTATAGAGGTCTTCTTATCCTTCCTTTTAAACTTATTAAAAGTCTTCTATGGGAAATTGGAAGGTTTCTTTGTGGGATCTTCTTGAACATTTCCCCCCCTGTTCTATAGGTGAGTGGCTTGCACACAAACTTTGTCAAGACTAGTGGGGTTAAACAAGAGAAAAGTATGTAGAATATAACTATGAAGTGAGCCAATATACTTCATTAATTTCTCATAAGAATCTAAAGGAATGTTCAATGCAAGAGATTTCTTCCTAAATTCTTTTGTGAAACTTTGTACAATTTGTGCTTTACTTTGCCTTAAGGTTTTCCATTCCATCATTTCTTTATGTAAATACCCTAATGGATAAAATTGCTTCCTGATAGCTGATTTAAACTCTGACCATGAGGAAAGAAGCTTACCACACTTACTTTTGTCTTGAAGCTTTCTCTCCCACCATACGAGAGTGGTGCCTTCCAACCGAAGAGAAGCCATTTTCACTTTAAATTCCTCTTCATCAATATGCTGGACTTGGAAATACACTACAACCTGTCGGATCCAATTATCTAGCTTTTTAGGATTAACATCTCCATTAAACATAGGTAAATCAAATTTTACATCAATATTTAATAATGGTTTCTTAAAATAGGCTTTATGGCTAGAATGATGAGAATGATGAGAATGATGAGAATGCTCAAAGGAAGAAGAACTAGAAATTGAAGGTGAAGATGGAGGCTCAGGAGGATCTGCTCCAGCCCCTTGGTTTACCGAAGCATCATCATCTGCATGTGATTCATTTTTCTTCCCTTTATTCTTCATCCTCTTCTTGTAATCTCCATACATTTTCTCGACCATTTTTGACATGCGATAAATGACCATGTGAAAGTTTTTCTCTTGTTCATCACACTTGTCCTCTTCTGCCATTTTCTTCCTTCTGGATACATGACCAACTTCTGGATTGAAATTATTTAGAGTTCCTTCACCTTGCTTATTCTTGGCACTAGTAAGCATTCAAACTCAACAATTCAAGTCAAAGATGACTGCTCTGATACCAATATGATCCAGGATCTTTTCATCGTGACTTATAAAGAATTGTATTAAATGAGCATAAATTAATGTGCACCATTAGAGAAGGGACAGCTTAGAAATGAAGAGACATAAGCATTAGATATGAACAAAAGAACTTGATAATGGATTTCATCCCTGATGGACTACGTCTTTGGGTCCTTATCTCAAATGGGTAGGCTCTTTTATTAACTCAACAAAAGAATTTGGCAAATACATGAATATACCTCATTTTGAAATCAAGCTGCAGAAATAATGCTCAGATCAGAAAACAAACATCACCATTGGATTCATGGCATTGAATTACCCAATAATGATTGTCTCCATGCTCTAATACGACTATGGCACTCCCAGTCCCAAGAGAAATCTTGCCTCGGTTTTTGTGCCCTCTGCACCTGCAATTATGACAACATCTATCTTGAAATCTGTGTCGGATTGAATAGTATGGTTGCGTGCCCTTTACCCCTTGGCTCTGACTGAATACACATTCTTAAATATTAAAGGTGGTGGATGTACCAAGGCACACCCCTTGGCGTGTTGGTTAGAGAGGAGTTTTAAAGGTTTTGTACTAGCAAGAGGTTCCGAGGTCGAACCCGCTGGACTCTATTTTTGGTAGTGGTTAACATATATATTTATCTATGGTTTGAACATCTGCTATGTTTATTGGTCTTCTAGTAACTCTGCTAATGACTGTATAGATTTGTCGTGGTCCGCTAGATTTGATGGACCTGCCAACTCTTTTTTTTAAAACAAAAATCATTCATGGGCTAACATTGGGCATTCTCGGGATGCCACGTGTCACCCCATGATTGGGCCACATGGCGCTTGCTGATTCACCTACTCATATGTTGGTGTGGATCACCCTGTCAATTTCTTACTGACACATGGCGCTCCCTGGGTGGTGCCACATGGCCTCTCCTAGGGGTGTCACGTGGCACTTTCCTATTGGTCCATATGGACCCTGAAAAGTCCACTGGTGGGAGACACGTGGCAGCCTGTGGTGCTGCCACATGACATGCTGACATCAACATCTGTACGATGATGTTACCCTACCAAGTTAGCTGCTGACGTCATCAGTACAAACAATGATGTGTCACCTGTTGATTGGTCCTGGTTGACCACATCTTTGACTGTGAATATATTTAAAACCGTAACTCTATTTGATGGGAAGTTTGCACCATTAGAAATATTGTGACACACTCTTCACGATCATGCCATTTTCACTTAGCTTTGGGAACTTTGAATTTTTTCCCTTTCTCTACCTGCTGAAGCCATTCTAAGCGTTCTAAGCTACCTTTGTGAGTTTTGAGTTATTCTTATCCTTCTACGGATCCTTTTTGGATCACCAGTAGTGCACATGATGACTCATCACAATCATATGGTCGAATTGTGATCATGATCAATGATTGTAAAGAATATTTTGGTTACGATTATGATTTGGCAAAGTCAGGTTTTCTATTTTTAGTAAATCCGTTGAATTTATTGTTCTCTTTCAAAGAAACCACATCCATGATTCTAGGAGGTAGTAGTTCGACCCTAACAACCAAGTGTGGAATTATTTTTCTATATAAGTTGGTCATTTTTATGTAAACGGGGGTGACTCATTTTGGGAAAAGAGGACTATTGTAGTGCAGATCAAGTATTGTTTATTCCTTTGAAGTTAATGCAAAATTTTCCTCTTTTTGAGATTTGAGATTCATCGCGGTGTTTATGTTCGGTATGTGTTTCTTGTATAGCATTTCCACGATTATGTTTTCTGCTAGCACTGTCTGAGAGTAAGTGGTAGGAATTCATCCATGTTTGATGCTCCTTTCACACTGATGATGCTTGTTATGTGTTAATGGTTACTTTTACAAAATTCATCTTCATATGATGCTTTGTTTAGTAATTAATATTTGTAAACATGTAGTGTAGTGGGATTTCTTCTCCTTTCTATATCTCATTTCATATCATTTATTTGTTGAGTATAGCACCTATTTTGCCTTAGATCTGTAGAAAGAAACCTACATGTTGTTGAATTTAAAAACATTGAAATTCAGACCTTGAATTCATTTCCCAATGGTACCTTTTCCTTGTTTGTCCTACCAACCCTTTTAAAACAAAAAAAAAAAACCCGTCCTATTGCAAAATATGACCACTGTGCATTTATTGATGAAATATTTGAGTTATTACTAGTCATTAGACATATGAGAGATCCCTCTCTAGCTGTATAGGTCATAATACAATCTAAAGTTGGTTGAAATAGATACCTTGGGGTTTTCTTTGATACAGTCCAAATAAATTTCTGAGTGTTAACACACCCTTTACACACTCCCTGCTACTAAACAATGAAATTTAGAAGACCTATAACAATCCCCCTTAGAATCATCAATGACCTGTAATGTATGTGTCCCAACCTCATGTGCCACAACTCACACATGTTTTCACTATCATGTACTAAATCCTGAATATTCTTTCCCTACAACCTGTACAAATTTCCCTCTCTAAACCCAATGACCACAGTTATGTTCGAGCTATATTTCTCTAGACATATGAGTACTTTCCCTCTCTAAAAAGTAATGAAAAAACCCCAATCCTCCATAGCTGAGATTGAGAGAAATTTCTTCTTTAGCCCTAATATGTAAAGTATATTCTCATCAAATGAACCTCCTGACTCAATATGGAACAAAATTGTTCCCTCTCCCTTCTTTGCATACTTGGCATCATCACCAAGCTGCAAATGTACCCCCAAGTCCCTCTCCATTATACTACTAAATAAATCCCATTATGTTTTCATATGATGAGATGTACCACTGTAGTTGTGCTGGTATAAAGGAAAAAAACTAGTGATAAATCCTTCTCAAACTTCGCTGAAAACTAATCTAGTTGCGTCTCCATTGATGTTATTTTCTAAATCTTTCCTCCCTCTTCCCTTCTTCTTATTCTAACATTGATATGAATAATGTCCATTCTTTTGACATGGGAAGCACTTGATTTTACTCAAGTCCTTCTTCTTCCCTGGCTATGATGTTCCTCCATCAATTTTTACCCTTCTTGATGGAACCCTTTCCTTTTACCTTCCTCTCCTTACTAACAAGGGCCTATTTCTCATCATTTCTTCCTTTCTTGGTACTTTTGTACTCCTCTCGAGTCTCTTCCTTGATGAAATTATACCGAATCCTCTACCAATCTAGGAGTTTTTCTCGAGCGTAGACTCCCTTGAAAAATGGTTCCCAAGTCTTGGGAAAATTGTTCAATGCCACATTCATAATCTCTACTCCATACAATTTCTCCCCTATATCTGCAAGTTTAACATGTACTCAAGTGATCCTCGTGAAATAGCTAGTAAAATTGTTAGATCTAGACATCTAAACAGATCTGATTTTATTTCTTAAGACCATATTCCTATTCATATTAGTGCTATGGAATAATCCTACCAAAGCATAAAAAATCTCCTTGTCCATATTATTCTCAGATAAATGAGGAATTAGATGATCCTTCATTGAATCCAATATTACCCTTTCATATTTAATCTCATTTCCGTGAACAACCAAATCTTGTGTATTTGTCGGTGGAACAACTAATTTCTCCACTAACTCCTGAAGGTCATATTCCTTCAACACCAAAGTAACTCTTCATTTCCAACATAGGAAGTTGTATGCTCCATCTTATTTGTCTTCAACTCTCATAATTGTTGATGCCATCTCTTAGACCCAATAAAGTACCCAAAAAATAACTTGTTGCTCAAATTTCCCATGTATTGACCTATACAAGCTTGTTTGTGGCTGTCACTACTAAAACTCGTGTATGTACATGGATTTCCTTAATAAAACCTGTGTATGTATGTGACTATTCATTTTTCAACCCACATATATCTTTGTATTTATGTAAACCCTAGTTCTACCTCAATACTATTGTTTCCCTAAAATCCAATCCTTGATTTCAAATTGATATTTATAGATCTACTAAGATATCCTTTCATATCTTATAGGTCTACTATTAATTGTTGTGGATCTGATATTTGGCTACCTCTCAAAGCATAGGATCTAATACCATGTTAAAATCCCTACTCTGACACCTAGGTATCTTGCTATCTAGTGATTTCCTAGTTGTAAATAAAATTGGAAGGTCACAAAACAAAATACACTTGCTAGAATAATCAACTGAAATAAATATAGCAGAAGCAATATTGGAAACAAAAATATCATACACAATACACAAAGATATTATGCCCATCAACTAAGCTTATCATTGAAATAACTTCAAATATTACAAGGGATCCCTTACTGGGATAATGGCCCACAGAGAAAACACAAAAAAAATTAGAGAGCACCTACCAACCATAACAACTCCTTGTCTACTATATGATCCCAAACTTTCATGTTTCCTGAGATGTACATGCCTTTCCTCAAGCAAACCTTTGTATACACACCTCTCTCCACTGAAACCCACGTACATGTAGACAAGAATTATATGACAAACTCCATATGATGTGACCTTTCTATTGCAGCTCCAATATGTTGAAACTCACTTGCAGTTGTCTTTGTTCTCTCTTCTCGCTAACCTAATATTTAGATGAAAGTACTTCTCCACCTAATATCCAATATCTACTTGAATCACATTCCTTCATGATCCAACCCTCTCTTTTTCAAAAGAGTATCTAGTGTATGAAGTGCATCAAGTGTTACAAGTGTCTCCTCCTTCACCCTTGCCATGCTTTTATAATATTGAGTCATGACCTAACCCTAATCTCCAAAGTGATTGATGTCTGAGATTACTTCTCACCTCACTTGATATCAATGGATAATATTTAATTCACTAATGCTAATTAATTTAACATTTCATTAAATAGAACTCAAATAATTAATAAAGCACTTCACTTTAATAATTCCTTTAATTAAAGTAAATTACCAAGGTAGAAGGATTTGGATGACTTCCACACATATAGACACTTAGAACTATGCAGAAGTACCTATTAGACACTACAAACATCAACACAAATGTCTATGATGATGACAATGATTGTTATTAATGTCCATTAAGACCAACATTAGTCCATCATAGCTTTTAAAAAAGGTAAGGAATTACTTGGATTGTTTTAGAATTTTATTTCTATACTAAAAATTCTTTAAGATAAACATTCTTATTATTGAATGAGGTTCTTGGGAGGACCAATGGGAGAGTTTTTGTAGGTTTCTCAGAATCACAATTGCATGGGCTCATACATGTCACGGTTTATGAATATGGAAATGGCCAGGAGAAACAATTTCAATGTAGATCCCTCTTGTTTGACTATAAGATGTTTACATGATTATAACATTACTCCCACCATGCACAACATTATGTTTGAATTACAGATAAAGGTTCAAATGGATTACTCATGTAGTATGACATGGAGAAATATTTGGGAAACAAGGGAAGTTATGCATTGTTTTTTCTCTTGTATTTCTTTTAGGTTATATTCTCCTATTTTTTTTTATCTTTCATTTTGGTTTAAAATTTTGGTTTATTTTGTATTCTAGCTTCATTCTTTATTAGGCATGGGAAGGCAAGGTTCTCCCTATGAATTTGGGAGGAAAATTTTTCTTTGGTTCTCTCTGAGTGGATGGTTGAGATCCTGGATTTAATACTTCCCCAAATTCTTAATGGCCTCTCTTAGTCCTTCCCTATAGACTACCTTCCTTCATTTTTCTTACTTATCCTTTGGACAAAATGCTAAGCATTAATGGTGTTCCTCATCCAAAATATAGTAAATGTGAGGTCAAAAGGGCACCAGGAATGATGGTAGGAAAACCATGAACCCATGGTTCCCTTGTCAAATTACCCATGCCTAGGATGATGCCATGAATATTGCATCTAATTATCATGTTTTCTTCACCAATATCATCAAGGAGGAGTTTCCCATATAGAGAATATTATATGGAAAAAATGAAGGAAAACCGTAAATTATTAGGTTGAGGTGGAATCTCAGGACTGGGTTCTTGACATGGGGTTCTCTTTCTCCAGAGACACCCATACTTTCAATATGACATAAATTTTATACTTGAATAAATATTTCATAGCATAGGTTGTGGAAGATATGGGTCAACAACAACAAGCAATTCTCCACAAATTGGATTTAATGGATAAAAAATTTGAAGCAGTCTACAGAGAAATTTATGACATTAATATCATTGTGATAGACCCAAAGGATGCCAATATCAACCTATTTGAAGTAGTAGAACATGCTCTAGAGTTTGAAGGTACCCCTTCCAACAACATCCTAAGTGATGAATATATTGAGGAAAAGGAGGAAACTTAGTAGTAGAAAAAGTAGGTATGTGCACTCATGGGTTAGAAACACCTATTATCTTTTGTTATCTTTATAGATGGGAACTGAGCCTCCCATTTTGGTTTTGTAATTCCGGTCAATTATATTTTACATTTCATTTATAATTATATAGGCCATGCTATAGTTACTAAGGATCTATATTTAGAGAACTCTTCCTTGCAATATTGCAAGAAAAACAAAGATATTTTGACTTATTGTGGTCCTAGTTTCCCTAGAGGTAGGCCATAGTTTTCCTTGATTTTTATTTTATTTTGTACTCTATTAGTATAAATTTTGGCTAGATTACAAAAAATAAAAGAGAATCATTCCTAATCAACATAGTTTTGATGATTTAAAAGGTTAGAAAGGTTAGTATTGTAACAAAAAAAATTAAATTGAGATCTAATGTAGTTGTATGCATGACAAATGTAGGTGTATGCATGACAATATAAGAGAAAGTTGTTTTCATCCTCAACCCTCTTAGTGTCACAAATATGTCATTTTCTTTCAACCCACACCATTTTCTAAATTTTCCAATGTCGTATTCACTATGGAGCTCATGAAAGTTTGTTCTTAATTCAATGATGTTGATTTTCTTATTTACACTATTTAAAACAAATAAATACTTTTGATCTTCGAGATTAGGGTTGATAACCTGCTTGTAGACTTCTCTTAATTTTCTCTTATCCTCTAATATTTATCGCACCAACTTTTCTCCTTAAATTTAGATGAAATACTTTTTAATATTATCTATGTAGAGTGATCACTTCTTCCTCAGTACATAGTGATCACTTCTTCTTTCTGCCAACCCTGTTTGAGTTGTAGGTGGTTTTGATTGGATTTTAAAGCCACCTTAGGAATTTTCTTGTCTTACATTTTATTTATATTGTTCTTGTACATTAAGTGCCTAGCCATTGTTGGGTATGTTGATTAAGGTTGGTTGTGATTGATGTCAACCCTTGAAGAAAGACTCGTAGCACAAAGGTTTGGGTAATGGACCCAATAGTGTTTGATGTAAATATGACTGGTTATTGTTTTTTCATGGTTGATAAGAAGTAAATATGGATGAACTCCAAAGTGGTCCCCTTATGGTGAAATCCCTCACGGGAAGATGCTTTGTGTAGTAAGAGAACCCATGCTTAATTATGGAATAATGAGATGAAGGAAAGTGAATTTGTCAGGGAAAATATCCTAGATGGATAGTGCTTGTCTTGTCATTTTTGGTGGTATGTGGAACGTCACATAATTCCTCACGGTTAGAGAGTTATGGCCATGAGAAGTTGGAGACCCCAATTTTGGGTAATGGACCCAAGTTTGTTTGATGGGTAACGGTATGAGTTATGATATATTTTCAGAGAATACTATTCTATATGGATAGTACATGTCATGCCATTTCTGGTGGTATGTAGAACGCCACATAACTCCTCACGGTTTGAGAGTTATGGCCTTACGAAGTTGGAGGACCCTCATATGTCATGTAGAAGCCCCAAAAGGTCAAAGTAATCAAAGTGGTTTAAGATATTTTAAAAGGTAAATAATAAAGTGAAGTGATGAGTGTATTATAATTCAAAGTGAATACAAAATAAATTATTTCAATAATAATTTTAATGGA
>ML788488.1:405761-445722 GCA_009831015.1 Picea engelmannii
TGGTTTTCTCCCGATTTGGGTTTCCACGTAAAACACTGGTGTACTGTGTATGTGTGTGATTGTTTATTTATTACTGCTCATTATTGGATAATAATTCTACATTGATATAACATTTGAAGAAAAATGATTATAATTACATTATTTCTGATTCACCCCCCCCTCTCCGTAATCCAACAGGGTAGGTGTTATATTCTTTGCATGTGTGTGGGGGGTGCACCAGATTTGACAACTGCATTTGACGATCCCAGATTAATGGATTAGGGCTTTGGTAGCTGCAAAATACCTAAAATATTGTATATACTATATTGTGAATGGTGAAATTAATATAATGAAGAGTTGAGAGGTGCATCACCAAGGAAGGATGGTTTTCTCTCGGTTAAGGGTTTCGAACATAAATCTTTATGTATTATGTGTATGGGACATTGAATAATTTTTGTTTTTCTTAAGAATCTGTATGCATTTATTTACTTCATAGCTTTAAAAATAACATGTGGTATCATAGAAAAAAAAATTCTTCAGGGGGGTGCCTTTGTTGCTGAGGGTTTTCCTCGATCTTGATAGATCAATTTTATCTTTGGTTTGTGATAAACTTGGGTTTAGTGGGAGGTTTGAAATGGTTATTTGTGTGTTGAAATTAAATGGTGAGGAGTTATAGGATCAATATTGAGAAGTTTGATGGTAAAAAATTTGAGCTATGGAATCTCAATATGGAGGACCTTCCTATAGACAAACAATAATGGATTGTTGTGGATCCTGGTACACAACCTACTGGTACACAATCTATAGGTACACAAACTACTAGTACTCAATCTACTGGTATGTCGAAAGAAGATTGAGAAAAGTTGGATAGAAGAGAAAGGAGTAATATTTGAATATACCTAGAATATTCAGTGTCACTAAATGTGTCAGGATAATATACAACCAAGGAACTATGGGAAACGTTGGGGAATTTTTATCAGTCAAAGTCCCTGGTAAAAAAGTTGTTTCTTCAAAAGAAGTTGTATCATCTTAGGATGGAAGATGGAGATTCTATGACAAAGCATATAAATTCCTTCAATACTATGGTAAGTCAACTTGGCTCCATTAATATTACACTTTAAGAAGAAGATAAGTGTATTACTTTGTTATGTTCTTTGCAAGACTCCTGGATAATATGGTTGTAGAAATTGGTGGTACCGCACAATCTGCATTGAATTATGAGGACGTAGTTGTATTCTTGTTATCATAAGAGACAAGGAAGAAAAGCATGGATAGTCATAACACAAATGCTTTATTTGCAATAGGGCATACCCAATATAGGAATACAAATAATTCTTCGGGAGGGGTGGGGGGGGAGATCTAAATATAAAGGTATATCTAAATCCCTAGGAGAATATTTGAGGAGATGATGGAAATGTGGTAAATATGGTCATTATAAGAAAGATTACATGTCTAAGAAATTTGATAAAGCAAAGGGATCTGATGATGCCTCTTCCAAAGAAAAGAAAATCTCCATAGAAGAAGGAGGTGATGTTTAACTAACATCTACAAGTACACATGCAGATCATGATGTATGGTTGATCAACTCATGTGCATCATTTGATATTACTCTTCACAGGGAGTGGTTCAATGAATATGAAAATCATAATGGTGGTGATGTCTTCGTAGGAGATGACTCGAAAACCAAAATCATGGTACGTGGAAGGGTTGAGATATTGATGAAAGATGGAAGGATTAGAACTCTCCTTGGAGTTATGGACATTATAGATCTAGTGAGGATTCTGATATCTATAATCAAGTTGGATGATGCATGTGTGGGTACTTTATTGGGGAAGGGAGCTTTCAATATGGTACAAGGAGAAATGGTGTTGATGAGGGGAGATCGATGTGGAAATATATACAATTTATTGTGAATAACTTATACTAATGGGTGTAATAGTTCTATTGTGACTGAGAAGAGAAATAAACAAGATATGATCCATATTGGCCATGGAAAGAAGACCATGTTATGGCATCAAATATTGGGACATATTGGAGAAAAGGGTCTTCGAACACTACATGATAAAGGTATGGTTGAAGGTATTTATGATTGCATCTTGGATTTTGATTTCTATGAAAATTGCATATATCATAAAAAGAATCGAGTAATATTCACACCTAGTGCTACAAGAGTAAAGGGGATCTTAGAGTTTATACATAGTGATTTGTTCGAAACTGTGCCTATTCTATCACTAGGTAAATCTGTTTATTATGTTTAATTCGTAGATGATTTCTCAAGGAACAAATGGATTTACTTTTAGGAAGAAATCTGAGGTATTTGATAAATTTAAAGAGTTTAAGGATTTGGTATAAAATCAGACAGAGAAGAAAATAAAGGTGTTGAGGTCAGATAATGGTGGAGAATTATGTGGGAATGCATTTGAAACTTTCTGTAAGAAGTGCGGTATAGCAAGGTAGAAGACAATACCATACACACCTCAATAGAATGGGGTTGCAGAAAGGATGAATGGGACATTGATGGAAAAATCAGATAGCATGCTCAATGGTGCCGAGTTAGGACAAGAATTATGGGAAGAGGCAATGGGTACTGCATGTTACCTGGTAAATAGATCACCCTCATCAATGTTGGTGGAAAAAACTCCACATGAGGTATGGACTAGTAAGAAACCATCTCTTGAACATCTTTGAGTGTTTGGTAGTGATTCCTATCTACATGCTCCAAACGAAAATAGGAGTACGCTAGATAATAAAATTGAAAATTGTATATTTATTTGTTATAAATATGGAATGAAAGGTTATAATATTTGGAACCCATAAACTAAGAAGATTGTTTATAGTTGGGATGTTGTTTTTAGAGAGGTTAAAGATGTTCCCAAACATGAATTCTTACTAAGGAAAGAAGAACATGAGAAAATAAAGTTTGAGTTGGATGATGAAAAATCTGAATCAACGGAAGAAGATGAATGATAATAAGAAGAACCTCATACTCTAGTATTGAGGACATCAATGAGGGAAATGAGGAAACTAAAAAGGTATAGTCCATATAATTTTCGTGCTAATTTTTCTTTATCTATTACTGATGATGATCCCATAACTGCCAGGGAAGTAGTGAATTTAGAGGATAGTAAACTATGGAAGAAGGTTGTGGTTGAAGAGATGGAGGCCTTGGATAATAATGAGGCATGGGATCTATTTGAGTTTAGAATTGGAATAAAGGCCATTGGAAGCAAATGGGTGTTTAATAAGAAGTTGAATGCAAAAGGAAAATTGGAGAAATACAAAGCTTGGTTAGTAGAAAAAGGTTATTCCCAGGTAGACGGAATTGACTTTGGTGAAATTTTTTATCTTGTTTCCAAGTTAGCTTCTATTATATTTCTTTTATATGTTGTTGCTACTTTAGATTTTGAAGTAGCATAGATGGATGTGAAGACAACATTCTTACATGGGGATCTAGAAGAAGAAATCTACATGAAGTAGTCAGAAGGATTTGAAGTGAAGGGAAGGAAAGAGTTGGTCTATGATCTAAAGAAGTCACTATATGGTTTGAATCAATCACCTAGGATGTGGTACCAAAATTTTGACACATATATATTTGGACAGATATTTGTAAGAAGCAGGTCTAATCAATGTTTATATTCCAAGTAGGTTGGTAATCCCTCCATTTATGTAGTGTTTTATGTCAATGACATGTTATTGGTAGGAAATAACATGCATGTTATCAAGGAGGTGAAATCAAAACTATCCTCCAAATTTGACATGAAGGATATTGGTGTTGATAACTTCATTATGGGAATTGTGATTAAAAGAGATCATGCAAACATGAAACTCTGGTTGAATCAAATAAAATATGTTTATACACTATTGAAGAGGTTTAATATTTAGGAAAGTAGACTGGTCAAGGTTCCTATTCATGTAGGTGTAAAGTTATTTGCAGATCAGTGTCCAAAGAAACAAGAAGAGGAATAGGACATGTCCCATGTTTTGTATGCTAGTGTAGTTGATAGTTTGATGCATGCAATGGACTGTAATAGACCAAACATTGCACATGCAGTGGGAGTTGTTGGATTACTGAGAGGGGAGAGGGCGGTGAATCAGTAATAGATATTTTTAATCCTTTTAACCACAATATGTAAGTGTTATTTATATTTATGATCAATATACCATTATCATTCAACAAGTGAAGAGTAAATAAACCATGAACATTGAACAATCATACACATACACAGTACACCAGTATTTTTATGCAGAAATCCAATGCGGGAGAAAACCATGGAATTATTTTTATTATATGTCTTTAAGAATTACATTCATTGGAAGCACCAACTTCCTTTGTTCTCTAATTGCAACTGGAAGGAGGCTCTGACCCCCTATATTTTCAGGCTACAACCCCCTGTGTTCTCCATCTACAACCGGAAGTCAGATACAACCACCTATCCTTTCCCCGTCCTTCCGCCCTGAAATATAAGTTTCAAATGATGAAACCACTGCCACACTGTCACTGTGAGATATACCACTATAAACCTGTACCAACAACCTGTAACCAACCTATTCCATTGACCTATAACCAACATGTACATGTACTCATCCCGTACCAACAAAAACCAACAGGTACGTGAACTATATATGATGCAACTCACGTATGTATGTGCCTTGTCTATATTGCATCTTGTGTATGTACATGGTCTGTCTATACTGCAACGTGCATACACCTTCATTAAGATAGGGTTTTCGCCTTTTCTGAAACTTCAAACACTTGGTCGTTGCCTCCGTCACATCAACCTGCAACATGTCACTATGTCTTATCTGTAGTTGTGACCTATGCAGACATCATCTTATACATCCCCTAACCAAGTGCATATATGTCTCTATAGTCATGTTCCATACATGTGTGTACAATCATGAACAAGTGTAATAATCCTCGCATGGAGTAGAGATCAAACCCTTACTAATATGCAGCCTCACACCATACAAACAACTTCACAACCACTTCACAAACAAAACCCTCAACCATGTACCAAGAAATACAAACTGTGTCTCAACACTTGAACCAACAAGATGCACCAATGAATAATACCAGTTTGCACTAAAAGTCACACTTTGACAGCTAAAGTGTAAGCTCATCACCCATCATAATGTAAAAGATAATTTTGGTTTGAATAGGTGGATCATCAAGATGGAGAAAGAAAGGGAGAAGGCAACAAACTGCAGATCAATAGGCTACACCAATGGGCAATAGAGTCATAAACATTCTACTCATCGAAGGCACTAAAGATGCTCAACAGAAAATATGATTATATGTTGATAGATGGAATAATGAAGAATAAAAACATAAGATAGAATGTTCACTAAAGAGAGATCCTCTCAGTTTAATAAATCAACAAATACTTGAATAAAACAATGATTGATGGGAAAAATTACAACAGATCCTCTGCTGCTTAGGGATCCATAAATCATTGGCATCCTTTGATCCTAAAATATGTAATATATTCAAATAATAATATATATAAAACACAAGAATTACAATCTGAAAATCACATCTCTCATGAGTCTTCAATAGCAGTAATGATTACAATCATAAAATGCCCTCAGGATTACAAATGAACACACACAGGGAAATTGCCTGCTCCTACTCTCTATAGCCTCTCTTGGCTCATGAATCCAACCCCCCTCCAAGATCTCCCTCCTCTCTTAAATAGAAAATAGCATCAAAATATCCTTAGGAGGTTGAATCCCATCTCTTTCATTGGATTCTAGGCCTTGGAGCTAGGTGGCAATAGTCAAAGAGACAAAAATCCAACAAACTGCTAATTTTCAGGAAATTGTTGGAAGTCATTAATAAATTGTTTCCAACTCACTGCATGAGGTCTTTAATGGAGCTAAAAATTAGGTGCAGGTGTCCCTTGACATCTAACTGATCCATGAGAAATCATTTGAACCCTCCTTGACAGGTGGAAACCTCCCAACAAGGATAATATCCAACAACTATGCAAAACAGAGAATTTGCAGCACATTTCGTAGCGCACTGGTGTTTTAATTGTTTCTCTCAAATGCCAACTTGGGTCAGGATGAAATTTGGTCAGCAGGTCAAAAAGGATATCATCTTCCTCCACAAAATATTTCAGAGAAACCCACATCAGCATTTTGGATTTATGATCAAATCTATAAAAGCAAATGCTATAGGAAATTTTGTAGCGCCTGTCTCAATTCGCAACACCTGAGCCAGTTCGTAAAGCCAAAGGAAAATGAAGTAGCCAAAACCTTCCTGACCTCCAAACAAGAAAAAAAATCTCATGGAGTACATGATGGCTATGAGGTTGATGCTGGTAATTTCATATTTTCACTCAGATGCCTGCAAGCTGCCTAACCTCCAACCCTCTTCCTTAACTAGTTCGCAGTGCCAGTTCACAGTGCCAACTCAAATATAGCTTTCACACTCCGAGGAGGTTGTTATTTGATGGTATGACATAATAACTGGAGATATGGTTAAATGTAGGCTATGAAAACCATAAATCCTCCTTTACATGATCAATCTTATGTGTTAACATCTGGCTCCACGGGGGATGGAGACCTCCCTATGAGGCTCCAAGAATCATCCAGTTTTAGTGCCTTATCCATTGGTCTGGTAGAGTTTTATTAAAATAACTAAATCAAACTAAAAACTAAAATTATTGAACATGAGCTTATTTATATACATCTACTCTAACTGACTTTTACAATTTGCTTAGGTGAAAACAAACTTCCACCATAGCCACTCAAACTGTTTGGTAACAAAAATTTTATCTTCACTACAAATGATCCGTAAGAAGAAAGAAAAGTGTGACAATTGACTAAATACATTCTTAGGATCACCAACATAAACTCCAAATGCTGACAAAATGATAAAATTTGCAGGCTCCAAAGCATTTGAAAAGTGCAACTCCATGTATTCATTGATAGGGTCATGAAACTGTTGGCAAGGCATACTAAACTGGTAAAAAGTTACCTCCTTTATTTCATCATTTCTCACATGTTTTTTGATGTTCTTAGCATGTACAGGTGGATAAAGGATTGATGAAATAATTTTTTGGTTTAATGGTTTCTCCTCATCTTCAGAAACACCTATGGGCTGACTGCTAATCATTTTTGCATGTACTGTAAGAACAATTTGCTGCTCATACACATGGTTTTTATCAAAACATGGTTGCTCATTTTCTGGTGATGGATAAGAGATCAGTTGCATATGTAATTCCCCTTAAACACATCAGTAGCATTCCCAAGGATCAAACTGATAATCATCATATACAGGAATTGTGCTAAGAGGTTCAAAACAAAACATAGAAAAATTATGTTCATCACCATAGCTAGTATATTCATCAAAAATAGGTTGTTCTTAGTCAATGTTTGAAACAAATTCTTCATCATAAGAAGGTTTTCTAAAGACATCTGTTTCAAGAACATAAATATCCTCTACATTTTCTTCATAAGAGAAACAAACAAAATATGCCTTCAATTCTGAAAAGCTAGGAAAAAACAAAGAGGAAACTTCCCTAGTTTTTTTAACTAATCATTTATCTCAGCTTCATAGTCAGGAGAAATGTCTACCATATTTTTATGATCAGAACTATCATTTAAATCTGCATCTAGTACATAGAAACAACAAGAAGAAAGCATTGATCCTTCACTGATTTCCTTGACTAGGTTATCTTCTTCAACTTCACAGTTAGGAGAGAAACTTAATGCATCTTGAACAATTTTCTCAAATTCCTCACAACAATCATGAAAAAGAAACTCAGAGGAGTAATACCTTTTAAAATGCAAATTGAAAGCAACATTGAATTCTCTCAAGGTGGATATGTTGCAGCAGGGAGAGAAAAGTACCAGTCTCTGGCATCATCCTTCAAGGAGAACATAAACATTTTCATTAAGATATCCTCCTGATGCAAGTTCAACTGCTCCACGCATTGATCAAAATCAATGAGATGTTGAAAATGATCATCATCCTTTTCTTCTTTGAAGATAGACAATAAATCTCTCCATTCTTATAGATGAGCCACTGGATTTGGAAAACTAGAGATGGCTAAAAAGTTTAGAGGAGAAAATATCCTTGCCAAGATAGCCTCCATAGCCTTTGACATCTTGGTTCTTCATGGAATGGAATCGCCATGTGAAAGATGCAGTCTTTTCTGTTTCTAATCTGTGTTCACCATCAAGAACTGGTTGTAATCTTTGTCATACAACCCAGGGAAGATCTTCAACTTCATCCTTCGCAATGATGCCAAGAATGTTAGTACTAAAATTCACATTTTGACTACTAAAGTGTAAGATCAACACCCATCAGAATGTAAAAGATAATTTTGGTTTGAATAGGTGGATCAACAAGATAGAGAAATAAAGGGAGAGGGTAGAAAACTTCATATCAGTAGGCTACACCAATGGGAAATGGAGTCATAAACATTCTACTCATCGAAGGCACTAAAATTGTTCAACAGAAAACAAGATTATATGTTGATATATGGAATAATGAAGAAGAAAAACATAAGATAGAATGTTCAATAAAAAAATATACTCTCAGTTTAATAAATCAACAAATACTTGAATAAAACAATGACTAATGGGAAAAATTACAACAGATCCTTTGTTTCTTAGGGATCCATAAATAATTGGTAGCCTTTGATCCTCAATTATGAAATATATTCAAATAAGAAGATATACAAAACACAAGAATTACAATCTGAAAATCACTTCTCTCGTGAGTCTTCAATAGCAGTAATGATTACAATCATAAAATGCCCTCAGGATTACAAATGAACAAACACAGGGAAACTACCTGCTCCTACTCTCTCTAGCCTCTCTTGGCTCATGAATCCAACCCCTCTCCAAGAGATCCCTCCTCTCTTAAATATAAAATAAAATCAAAATATACTTAGGAGTTCGAATCTCATCTCTTTCATTGGATTCTAGGCCTTGGAGCTAGGTGGCAATAGTCAAAGAGACAAAAATCCAACAAACTGCTAATTTTCAGGAAATTGTTGGAAGTCATTAATAAATTGTTTCCAACTCACTGCATGAGGTATTTAATGGAGATAAAACTTAGGTGTAGGTGTCCCTTGACATCTAAATGATCCATGAGAAATCATTCGAACCCTCCTTGACAGGTGGCAACCTCCCAACAAGACGAATATCCAACAACTATGCAAAATAGAGAATTTGCAGCACATTTCATAGCGCAATGGTGTTTTAATTGTTTCTCTCAAATGCCAAACTAGGTTAGGCTGAAATTTGGTCAACAAGTCAAAACGGATATCATTTTCCTCCACAAAACATTTCAGAGAAACCCACATCACCGTGTTGGATTTATGATCAAATATGTAAAAGAAACCTCTACAGGAAATTCTATAGCACATTTCATAGTGTCTGTCTCAATTCACAACACCTGAGTCTGTTCACAGCACCAAAGGAAAATAAAGTAGCCAAACCTTTCCTGAACTAAAAACAAGACAAAAAATCTCATGGAGTACCTGATGGCTATGAGGTTGATGTTGTTAATTTCAGATTTTCACTTAGATGCCTGCAAGGTGCCTAACCTCCAACCCTCTTCCTTAACTAGTTCACAGCGCCAATTCGAAGTGCCAAGTCAAATATAGCTTGCAAACTCCGAGGAGGTTGTTAGTTGATGGTATGACATAATACCTGGAGATATGGTTAAATATAGGCTTTGAAAACCATAAATTCTCCTTTACATGATCAATCTTATGTGTTAACAATACCAACATACCATTGTTGTATTTCTGAAGATCTAGCTCATACCATAAGTGGCATACAACCAACACCCTCTCTAGGGAAAATCCTCAATTCCCCATAACCATATCTCATGTAGACAACAATATCCAACTACACATAGAAATAAGACATACCTTTTGAATATGTAGATAGAGCTGTTGTATCTGATCACTCTAGACATTCTTGGGAGCTTTATTTCATACTCTAGAGACTTGGCGTCTTCATATCCTCAAGTTTTTGTGGCTTTTCCCAACTATATGCGCCCTGTTATACTTCCATCCTCTGTATGTATGCGCCCTTCTCCACTATATCCCGCATACACCTCAGAAACTAGGTTTTTTTTCCAGTATTTCTACAATTCCAAAACTTTCACTGTCAACCCTTCGTGCTAACTTAGTCTTGTGTAACTTCAAATGTATCAATGAGTACCTGCAATAAACCTTACACAATAATATATATTCAATGTGCTCAATAGGTGCTAATAGGAGAGCGTTGATCTCTTATTTATACTTCCATATAGCTTCCTCAAGGGGTTACCTTCTAACCAACTTAACCCAACTTCCTTCTTTTTAGGGCTATCCCACTTCTAACCACTTGTCCACTTATAACCATTTTATCCATAAATAGTAAACTCTCCACTTCTAGTTGCAACTAATTTATTTTTAATTATTTTCTTATTACAATAACTTAACCCATGATTAACTCCTAGTTTCACCCATTATGAATAGTCAACTTCGTCTAGGAGTTTCTAGAATAATTTGACTTCTTTGACCTTCTAGGGGCTTCTATATAACTCAAGAGGGTTATTCAACTTCACAAGGCCATAACTCTCTAACCTTGAGGAGTTATGTGATTTCCACATATCACCGAAAATGGCATGACATATACTATCCATCTAGAATAGTATTACCTTCAAATATACTAATCTTCATACCATTATACATGAAACAAGATTAAGTCCCTTAACCATACTGTTGGAGCTACCAAAATTTTCTACCAGACTTGCTTCAAGGGTTGACATCAATGAAAACCAACCCAATTAATCAACATGATTTTTGAACAAGTATATTTCAAAACCAAAGAAGGAGCACTGGACAACAATAAAGAGGGTTTTCAGGTATTTTCATGGAACTTCTAGTTATGGATTGTGCTACCAAGGAAGACCAGGATTAGACAGATTGTTGAACATACATGGGTTTGTTGATGCAAACTAGGATAGATATCTAGATCATAGATTATCTACAGGTGGGTATTTGTTTAACCTATGGAACTCTTAACTACAAAATATAAATACATGGTAGCCACTCATGCATGCAAGAAAACAATATGGTTACAAAGATTGTGTTTGGTATTGGGTTGGTACAACAAGTAGTAAGATTAGATTATGAGAGTCAAAGTGAAATATTCCTGGAAAATAACCCAACTTATCATTCAAAGACAAAGCATATTGATGTTCAATATCACTTGGTGAGAGACATGGTTGAAGACATGAAGGTGTTGTTGGAGAAGGTTTACACTTTGAAGAATGTTGCAGATTCATTGACAAAGTCTGTGAGCATCGAGAAGCTCCCATAGTGTAGAGAAAAATGGGCATTGATGCCCTGGATTATTGGCTTTGTAATCATGTGACCCATGTATGAAAAGAAAACAATAAGTGGGAGAATTTTGGGTAGGTGTTATATTCTTTTCATGTGTGTGGGGGGGTGCGTCACATTTGACAAGTTGTTTTATTATTTTTCACTATTTTTAGTGGTTTTCTAAATTAATCCCAGATTAATGGATTAGGTTTTTGGTAGGTATGAAATAAACAAAATGTTGTATATATTGTATTGTGAATGGTGAAATTAATACAATGAAAAGTTGAGAGGTGTGACACAAAGGAATGTTATCTTTCTCCTGGTTAAGGGTTTCCAATGTAAATATCTATGTACTATGTGTATGGGCCATTGATTAATTTCTATTTTCCTTAAGAATATATATTCATTACTTTACTTCACAGGTTTAAAACTAACAACCATATCCATTCTCTCAATTGGGAAAGACTCATTTCTGTGAGGAGCATAGGATACGGTGAGTTGCCTTCAATTTTAATATTATAAGCTATAAAATACTTTTAGATTTTCTCTATCTTTCTCAATGATTATCGAGAGTTTCCACTACCCCAAACTTAGAAACCATATAATATAATGGTTGTGATGAGAGCCTCAAATAGGAGTTTCTTCTTATCCCAAAGCCAAAATTCCACTAATTTGTGACTATTTTCAAGTCCATAATAATCTTTCCACCCTCCATTTATCCTTTTCGCAATGCTATAGTTCTAGTTAAGATTGTGATGAGGATTAATTCTTAGACATTTGCATGAAGTCACTTTCTCCAAGATGTCATTGTCATACATGAAATTTCATGTAAGTGCTCCTTTTGGATTTGATTATCATAACATTTGGTTTGACCATGTTAGCAATCATACCCATACTAAAGAAAAAATCCTTGAGAATCTTTAGTTTCTTATGGATGTCATAGGGTATCCTCACCATAAGAACAATATTTTCATCCTTTTGAACAAGGATGATGACTATCCTAGTTAGAGATGTATTGACACATCCTACTTCTTCCAAAAACCCTATAACTTGTCGATGTATATGCCAAAAGGGTAGTGGATAGGGGACAAACTTTCTTAACTTCTATATTACAATTAATTTCTTCCAACCAAACCTTAGTGTTCCTAAAATTGACAATAATTTTCTATTACATCTTATCATGGAAGCTCTCAACTCAAAAGGAAATTTTATCTCTTCTATTCTATTCCAAAGGTTATATTTGGGAATTGTGTCAAATTATTTTAAATTCAACCATTGTGACACTCCTCTACAATGATCCTAAGCATAACAAGGTGGTCCATAGTTGAATGATAAATCTTATAATCAACTTGGCCTTTACCTCTTTAAATGATAAGATATTTAATCATTATTTAAACCCTTTAGAAAAATATGAGCTTTAATTTTGTCGAAGATCAAGTGATTTTGGTGATCAAAATTCTCTTCTATGGGGATTTTGTGCATGGAAAAGTTTATAGTTAGGGTTAAAGGTCTATGATTTAAATCAAGCTCATGGTCATTTAAGATGTCAAAATTTTCTATTTAGTTGTAGAATGGGATATGAGATATCACATCATTTGTGGCATTGATTCTAAGCCCATGAATATAAGTAATCTTGTAGGATTTTGGCCACTTCATTAGACCATTAAAAATGATTAGATCTTGAGAAATGTAAATCTTGATAAACTTGTACTTGAACAAAGTCTCAACAAAGTCTTCAAAGTTTCTTTTGTATTTGCTAGCTAAAACAAGGTTCTAATTTGGCCATCGGGGATTAGGGTTGGAATCATTATTTAAGATAATATCTTAGTTACTTGTTTTTCTAGAATTAAAGTTTATTAGAAAGAGGTTACTTTTAAATAAATCAACAGAAAATTGGACTTGAGGTTATTGATTATTTTAATTAAGCTTTAATTATGTCACAGGTTAAATTATTTGAATAAGTTTGTTGTGCTTGTTTTTCCAATTGGGTGAGCAAAAACAAGTCACTTAATTATATAGTTAGGCCAATAAGACAACACAAAATTTGGTTAGTTGATTAGTGGATCAACCAAAGAGAAAATAGAAAAACAAATAACAAGAAAATAAAAATAAACGTATCATGCATATAACTCCAATGGAAACATGAAAATGACAAAATAAATAGCTACCAATAGGACTAATCTTTGAAGTAGTAAAACCTAGGATAAGTATGGGGACTTATTGACGTCGACCACACCCTCTGCCTTGGAAAAGGCCTCTGCGCTGACCTCTCAGTCTTAAGGATCGTTCAAATTTTACCCCGAGCCGGAGTGGCTCCTTCGATTCTCCACTGGAATCTTTATTAAAATTGACCCACAGGTCGTTTTTTTTTTTTTTGCTCCTTTCAGCCTCTAGGCCCGATCACTGTTCTCTTCACAACAAGCGAATGGAAAATCGGGTTTCAGGGTTTTACAATCCCTGATGTCGCAAACCTTTTGTTCCCGATTTCCCGATATGACGTCACTGGGAACCCCTTGTTGACTTAGACACAACCAACAGCTGTGATCACCTACTAAACCAACGACTTTGGATCTCCATCGGGACTTCGCGATTTCAAATGCCAAAAAGCATTTGTCTTCGATTTCCCTGATCTCCCGAATTCCGATTTCCCAATGTGACTTCCTTTTTTGGGACTTTCCCCGAAAGTCGAGATTATTGCCATGCGTCCCCTCAAGATGGACGGTCCTGATTTACTCTCGGGATTTTGCGACTTCAAATCCTGAAGTGTCCCGACATCTTGTCCTTGGAACTCTCGAAATGCCGATGGACTCCCGATCTCCAACACGTATCCCAACCGATAAACGGTCCTGATTCAATATCGGGATTTTGTGACTTGCGATGCCCTGATGACACAATTTCTGTCAACTCAAAACCCCGGTGGCCGACGAGTTCTCAATTTCCGCCACGTGTCTCAATAGATGGACGGCCCAGGTTGATTCCAGGATTTTCACCATGGAGATTCCCGATCTCCTGTCATCGTGATTCCTGATTTCACGAACGCCAAAATCCCGATGGCCACGCCTCTCGTCGAGACTTTTCTCCTATGTTTACGAGGGTTTAAACCTCGAGAAACTTCTGTCCAATCCAACAGCTGGCGGAGTTTCGTCACTTCTTGATGAAGTGTCTCCACCGTTCGTTCCACCGATATTCTACGCACAACCAAGAGATTAAACTCCACGAGTCTTCACCCAATCCAACGGTTGACGAGTATCTGAATGAGATCCAATGGCTCACGATCTCCTCTTTTGTGCGCTCCTCCTACTACTCCCTGGACATAGAAACTTCAATGGTCCAGAATCTATCGGTTCACCCAGCGACAGTTGTGCTCCCTTCTGAGCTTTGGCACTTTCCTCCGATGCTTGGAATATTTTCTCCAAGACTAGAGGCTTTGACCTCTGTCTTCCCTCTGAGTACTCCACAACTCTATTCCTCCTAAGCTTCTTCTCTCGAATCCTCAAAGGATTTTGACGTCTGCGCTCCTGCAGAGTCTTTGCACACTAAAGTGCTATCCTTCCTGAGCTTCTCAAACACTCATATCTCTAAGGAAATAAATCCTTCTTCCTTTCTCCTACAGATGGAGGATTTGGATGCCTTCCTGGCTATCCTTCCCTCAAGCAACCTCTTCCTGATCCCTTCAGGGTGTTCAACAACCCTACTAAGATCCTCCTCCTTGGGTTTTTTTTTTCCAAAATACAGAACTCAATAGAGTTCTCTTCTTGTGCCTGTCTGCACACTGTCTCAATGCCCACCTAGCAGAGTATCCTCTCCTATCCACCTTATGCACCTACTCAATGCCCACTTGGAAGAGCTCTCAGAATCCTCAGTGATTCTAGTTCTCCTTGAACTCAAAGAAGAGTTCTTCCCAATGCATCACTACGCATATGCTCAATGCCCACTTGGTAGAGCTTCACAGAACTCCCAGCAGAGTCTTTGTCTTCTGTGCACCCCTGCACCTGATCAATGCCCTCCTAGAAGAGATTCACATAACTCACTCAAAGATTTTGTCTACAACTGTGTTTTCTCATACACAGCCTTGCCTCCAAGGTATTCAGCAACCTTGATGTCTTCCTCCTGAGTTGATGATTCCAGTTCCTGTGCCCACTTGACACGTCTTTGTCTGAATCCGCAGAGTTTAGAAGTGCTTCTGTGCACTGGTATTCAGAGACCGTAGTACTCTGTCACGCCCTCTTGGCATGAAACCACAAAGAACCTCAAGCCTGAAAATAAAACACACTCCTGCAGATGCCTAGCATACATCTACAACATAAATTCACATCATAAAATAGAACACACCAAGACATCCACATAACACAGAAATACATGCAGGAAAAATTGCTTCTATTTGTATTAATAAAAATGCCTCTTTACAATGGTGTTCCTGAGCACGGACTGTAACAAGGTCTCGGCTCTTTCTCTTCTACTCTCCACTCGCAGATTCTCTTCTATTCTATATTCTCTCTTCTTACCCTCTTTTTTCCTTTTTTAAAAAATGAGATACTAAATCCCTTTTACCTAAGGGGGCTCTTCGAGCTCTTCCCTCCAATCTACCTACCCTATTCAATTACATTGAATGGGTTGTCTAGTCCAGCATTGGATCTATATCTCAGCCTTAAAAACATTAAAGGCCTACCTACTCTAATGCCTGCACAAAGGCACGGCTCTATGGCTCAACAGCCTAAACATTTAATTTACATTCAATTACAAAATTGAAGATGAGGGCTACGCCTCTCTTCAGCCTTGAATGCACGCACTAACATGGATGGATGGCTTGGAGAGATGCTCCTGCATCATACTCCTCAACTGCAAAATTCATGAGCTCCTACTCATGAGCTTCCCATCTCAGCTGTTGAAATCCTCCTGGATCCCAAACAAATCTCTGGAGTTGTTCATCTGCTGACAGTTTCTGTTGATTGGATCATCATCTCTCTGATCATGTCGATCACTTCATCCAATTGCTCCAATAGCTGGCCCTGTTCATGTAGTCTCCTCAGCTGCAAAATTTTTCTGAAAATGGGCAGATCACTTTGATATCCCATGCCTTCTTCATCAACTTCCAACTTCACCTGTCGGATGTGCATTCCCTGCACTTTCACCCTTATCTCCAGAGCTTCTATCTGTTCCCACAGATCAACAAAGAAAATGTTGTCTGCCTCTTCTTCTTCTGCTGCTGCTTCTGCAAACTCCCATGTTGCAGTCCCTTCATCTTCTTGGCTGAATTTGTCGAGCCACTCCTCAGAATGCTCATTTTCTCCCTCTGCTTCTTTTGCTGTCAGCTTCAGTGCTACAGCTTCCTCAGCTTCCTGGCTGAATATGTTGAGCCATTCCTCAGAATGCTCATTTTCCTCTCCTGCTTGGGCAACCTCAGATATCTGCTCCAATCCTTTTTCCCTGGCATTCTCAGCTAAGCTTTTCTTCTTCTGATGTTGTTGCCTTATCAACCGGAACGCAGATTTCTGCCTCCTCTCGAGCAAGTGGTAGGAGTATCTCAATTCCCCCAATCATCATAAGGCTCCTCACATCCTCCTCTTTTGTCAGTTGCACCTGCTGATCCAAATCCATCCCTGAGCTCACCTGCTTTGTCAACTTTTTTGGTCGATTCCAACTCATTTTCTCATACCTGCCCACCTGGAAATATGGGATATGTTCACAGCCCTCCTGGCAGATTATGAGATCAACTGATCCCATCTTCATCAACACTCCTTGCTGAATTGAACTCACCTCCAAGTCCATGAGACTTTCAGATAGTCTCGAATGCTCATCTCTGCTCCACCTGGCAATTTGAGATGCTTCCACTACCCACAGTGACCTCATTTCATCACCCAACTGGCAAGGTGAAATTCCTTGGTTGTCCTCATGATAGTCTGTGAGATCCCGCAGCGATATCAACTCATTTCCCACCTGACAAACTGGAATTTTCTCTCTTCCCTCCTGGAAGTTCTTGAGATCTTCAACTGATCCCATTTTATTCTCTTCACCGAGAATTCTCCCAGACTCTGGTTCACATATCTGAACCATCTCCTCAGGTCCATCGAGGTTTTCATCATGCCTCAACCATCCTCTTAACAACCTACGTTGTCTTCTAGCCATCAACTCCTTGACTGGCCATTTTTCTTTTGCCTTCTTCATGGGCCATTCATAAACCCACTGTGGTTTGGCTTTCTGCTACATCCGCAATGCAAGCTTTTCTATTTCCTTCTTTATATCAACGAGCTCTTCATCTATATCTTCTTGGCTCCATAGATCTGAGTTTTTCCTTCTAGCATACTTACGGCCTTCAGTAGCCATGTTGTTGTCTCTGTCTTCTCTCCTAGCAAACCTGCTGCTGTCACTCTGTACCCCGAGTGTTCCCAGCTTCATCCCACAGTCCTGCTGACTGTCTTCTTGATTGCTACCTACCTGTAAACAATCATCACAGAGTCTCCAGCACTCTGTCTTTCTCCTTTGCTTCCTTCTGTCCCTGCAATGTACAGACAGAATTCGTGCTCTAATACCTACTAACGCAGAACGCACCCTCTACCTCGGCAAAGGCCTCTGCGCTGACCTCCCGGTCTTAAGGATCGTTCAAATTTTACCTCGATCTGGAGTGGCTCCTTCGATTCTCCACTGGAATCTTTATTAAAATTGACCCACATGTCTGTTTTTTTTTTTTTTTGCTCCTTTCAGCCTCTAGGCCCGATCGTTGTTCTCTTCACAATAGGCAAATGGAAAATCGAGTTTTGGGGTTTTACAATCCCCGATGTTGCAAACCTTTTGTTCCCGATTTCCCAATCTCCTATATCCCGATATGACATCACTAGGAACCCCTTGTTGAATTAGACACAACCAACAGCCGTGATCACCTACTAAACTAACGGCTCCGGATCTCCCTCGGGACTTCGCGATTTCAAATGTCGAAATTCCTTTGCCTTCGATTTCCCCGATCTCTCAAATTTCGATTTCCCGATGTGACTTCCTTTTTTGGGACTTTCCCCGAAAGTTGAGATTATTTCCATGCGTCCCCTCAAGATGGATGGTCCTGATTTACTCTCGGGATTTTGTGACTTCAAATCCCGAAGTGTCCCGACATCTTGTCCTTGGAACTCTTGAAATGTCGATGGACTCCCGATCTACAACACGTATCCCAACCGATAAAAGGTCATGATTCAATATCGAGATTTCGCAACTTGCAATGCCCCGATGACGCAATTTCTGTCAACTCAAAACCCCGGTGGCCGACAGGTTCTCGATTTCTACCACGTGTCTCAATAGATGGATGGCCCAGATTGATTCCAGGATTTTCACCATGGAGATTCCCGATCTCCTGTCATCGTGATTCCCGATTTCACGAACGCCAAAATCCCTATGGCCATGCCTCTCTTCGGGACTTTTCTCCTATGCTTATGAGGGCTTAAACCTCGAGCAACTTCTGTCTGATCCAACAGCTGACGGAGTTTCAACACTTCTTGATGAAGTGTCTCCACCGTCCGTTCCACCGATCTTCTACTAACACCCCAGAGATTAAACTCCGAGCGTCTTCACCCGATCCAACGGTTGACGGGCATCTGAATGAGATCCAATGGATCACGATCTCCTCTTTTGTGTGCTCCTCCTACTACTCCCTGGACATAGAAACTTCAACGGTCCAGAATCTAGCAGCTCACCCAGTGATAGTTGTGCTCCCTTCTGAGCTTTGGCACTTTCCTCTGATGCTTGGAAGATTTTCTCCAAGACTACAGGCTTTGAACTTTGTCTTCCCTCTGAGTAATCCATAACTCTATTCCTCCTGAGCTTCTTCTCTCAATATCCTCAAAGGATTTTGACGTTTGCACTCTTGCAGAGTCTTTGCGCACTAAAGTGCTATCCTTCCTGAGCTTCTCAAACACTCAGATCTCTAAGGAAATAAATCCTTCTTCCTTTCTCCTACAGATGGAGGATTTGGATGCCTTCCTGGCTATCCTTCCCTCAAGCAACCTCTTGCTGAGCCCTTCAGAGTGTTCAAAAACACTGCTAAGATCCTCCTCCTTGGGTTTTTTTTTCCAAAATACATAACTCAACAGATTTCTCTTCTTGTGCCTGTCTGCACACTGTCTCAATGCCCACCTAGCAGAGTATCCTCTCCTATCCACCTTATGCGCCTACTCAATGCCCACTTAGCAGAGCTCTCAGAATCCTCAGTGATTCTAGTTCTCCTTGAACTCACTACAGAGTTCTTCCCAATGCATTACTACGCATATGCTCAATTCCCACTGGGCAGAGCTTCAGAGAACTCCCAGCAGAGTCTATATCTTCTGTGCACCCCTGCACCTGCTCAATGCCCTCCTAGCAGAGCTTCATAGAACTCACTCAGAGATTCTGTCTACAAATGTGTTTTCTCATACACAGCCTTGCCTCCAAGGTATTCAACAACCTTGAGGTCTTCCTCCTAAGTTGATGATTCCAGTTCCTGTGCCCACCTCGCACGTCTTTGTCTGAATCCGTAGAGTTCAGAAGTGCTTCTGTGCACTAGTATTCAGAGAATGCAGTACTCTGTCATGCCCTCCTGGCATGAAACCACAAAGAAACTCAAGCCTGAAAATCAAACACACTCCTGCAAATGCCTAGCATACATCTACAACATAAATTCACAGCATAAAATAGAACACACCAAGACATCCACATAACACAGAAATAAATGCAGGAAAAACTGCTTCTGTTTGTATTAATAAAAATGCCTCTTTACAAAGGTGTTCCTGAGCACAGACTGTAACAAGGTCTCGGCTCTTTCTCTTCTGCTCTCCACTCGCAGATTCTCTTCTCTTCTATATTCTCTCTTCTTACCCTCTTTTTTCCTTTTTTACAAAATGAGATACTAAATCCCTTTTACCTGAGGGGGCTCTTCGAGCTCTTCCCTCCAATCTACCTACCCTATTCAATTATATTGAATGGGTTGTCTAGTCCAGCATTGGATCTAGATCTCAGCCTTAAAAACATTAAAGGCCTACCTAGTCTAATGCCTTCACAAAGGCACGACTCTATGGCTCAACAACCTAAACATTTAATTTACATTCAATTACAAAATTGAAGATGAGGGCTGTGCCTCTCTTCAGCCTTGAATGCACGCGCTGACATGGCTGGATGGCTTGGAGAGATGCTCCTGCATCACTTATGAATCATCTCTTCCTTTTTTGGAGGGATCTTGAGTCCCCCAAAATAGAGCTCTACTCTCCTAACAATGGAGTAACAATGGTAAAGAACTTCTTGGTTAAACTTCTCAAGAGGTGAGAAGTAAATCACTTGCCATGATTGCTCAAATAGCTCTTAAGAGAATATATGACTTCTCCAAAGGAAAATGAGAATCATAACAATACTAATGAATTCATTATTTTCTTGCACCCCACAAGAAAGAATTCCTTATTTTCTTATTTATAGGACCAATTCAAGCTATTAAATAACTTTCTTCTAGTGTGAATGGGGTCTCTTTTAGAGGTACTCACCATCCTTTCCATAGCCCCAAAGCTAGAGTTCAGACTGATTTGGGTGTCTTGTCAAGGTACACCTCAATCTGGAAGTGGTTGAGGCTTGACCAAATGCATTTATGCACCATTTCTGCATATGTGTGGGTTGTTGTGAAGAAATCCGCACAGGATGTGCAAATTACATAGATTCAATTGTGTTGGCTCACACAGATGTGCGCAGAAAGGCTTTGAGAAACTTGTGTAGAAATTGAAGGGATTGTTTGTATAGTTTTGTGAATTGATGAATTGATTCTGTAAATGTTGGAGGAATATTGATTGATATGGTGTGCTGGTAATTTCTTCAACCATTGTTTCTTTTGGTGGTGATGTCATTGTGTAGGAGAGTTGGAGCTTCTATAGAGAGGAACTCTGAGAGTGATCTTGGGGAGGGAGAGGGGACATTTATTGGAACCCATTATTATCCAAGAAAAAGGGATAAAAAATATATGTACAAATGAGGTGGGCATGCCCCATGCTCATATCATGAAATCAAAATTATATAACTATAACTGAAAATTGTTTGATGAAGTGGATATTTGCATCACCCTCCGAGGCGTCAATAATGATAGATGACGATTTTTATGAGTGAACTATTTCTTAATTGAGGAATGAACAAATGTGTAAGGTGTCTATGAATTAGAGGCATTGATGACCTATCAAATTCATAGGTATTTGAATACTACTAAAAACAACAATGGTCGCATAGTAATACCCAAAATAACATGAAATTGTGTTGAGGTCGAATGTTATGGGGGTCAACGAAATTAGAAAGCAATGAGGACTCTTTCTATTCCATCTGAGACTCGACATTGATGAGGTAATGAGAGCCAAGATATTACCACCTTCCTAAAAACTTGTGTTGATGTCGACATGTAGGGAGACACGACTACAAGAAGAAAAGGGCTTCTTGACGTCGATTGATCAAAATGGTGTCAAGAACTGTATTGCAGAGATGGTGGATGAACTCATAACATGGATGAATTTTGGAATATATGGGATTCCAGAACTGCCCTTGGTTTGGGATATATTGATGGATGAAAAAAACTGTAAGACACAATCTAGTGTCACGGGGACGACCAAATATTAGGTAAACTATGTTGAATGGGTGAGACTAAAAAGAGATGTAGGATATCCCAAAATATAGAGGTTTGGGAAAAGGGTGTCGATGACATTCATTGTTTTGGCCATGGTAAGGATAATTTGTAGAGATAACTATGAAAGTGGGATACCCCAACCAAGGGAGACATGGGTTGTTGTGTGCCATGGGAAAAAAAACTCCATCGGTTATGATGGAAAACATCAATGAATTTCCTTGAAAATCAAAAGGTGATTTATACAATTACCAAATGAATAAATAATAGTCTGGTTTGATAATGCACATACAAAAATGAGTGTCCTAGTGAAGTATGACTTGGCCTACTTGGGGTGAAAGTAATGGAATGTAATTGATGAAGGGTGGGGTGGGCATAGGTGGGTTTATGTACCAGGTATGTGAATGGAGGATGATCATGTAGATGGGAAATTGATTTTGAATGAGACATAGGGTTAAATGAGAATGCATAGGAACATTTAACATAACCAACAACACGTGATTTGGGATTCCATCATGGGAATATTATAAAAATGATGAGAAGAAGTATGAGGCTCATTCTTTGAAATGAAACACTAGCAAGACTCCCAATCCTAGGGGAAAGAATGACATGAGTGTCGATTTTCCAAGGGGAAAATATGTGTGGGATAACTAATGTAGGTGAGAATGAAACTGGTTGACAGTACCTGAATGCAACAGAGGTGATGGTACCACCGATTTTTGTGTGTGGATCCTAAGGGTAAATGTCAAAGGGTATGATTGGGAGACGCAAGTGTTTGTAGAGGGATTGATTGCATTCCAATGTTGAACATATACCTGAAGGGGCTATAAGATGGCCAAGATTTAATGGGATGTATGTCTTCACAACAAGTACCTACACACAAAAACACCAAATACCCAACCTAAAAAATATTTGATAATAAAGAACATATGAAAATTATTTGATAACAATGATTGTGAGAGTGTGTACCTGTGTCTAGGGCTAGGAGATGGTTCCTCGGGTTTTTTGAATGAGATACAAAACGGGTAATAGCAACATGTGGATGATAAATTTAGGATCACCCTGTTATGAATGGTGTAAAAAAAAGAGTTCCTAGGATCCTAAAAAGGGAATTTGAAGTTTGGGAAAGGGGTGTATATATGGGTGTGGGGCCCACAATGCCACCTCATTTGAAATCTTGTGAGTTGATGTTTGATTGCATGTGTATTTTCTTTCGCTATCTTTGAGAGTGCATGGGGAGACTCATTCAATGTGTAGGAGAGACCTGTAAGTGACCAAGACCTCCTACAAATTTTGGATTTGGTTTTTTGGGGATGGCGGCCGTATAGAGGGTTTTACAACCATATTTATGGAAGGGGTAGGGGGACTATGTGAGATATTGAATTATACTCACTTAGGTTTTCACGTGTATAATTCAATTTATCGCGCATTAGGAGTGAGGGAAATTTCCACAGTCATGCACAAGGTGTATGACTATGGTAATTTTAGGTACGTAGCTCTGTGTGGCTGTTGGGTGGACAGTCGCGTAAGCTTATGAAACTGTTGAGAAAATAGTCACGCGAGCTAGCATGACTGTTTAGAAAACAACTGTGTATATTCAACATAATTGTATAAAGGATAGTTGTGCATACCTACACATCTATTTGTATGACAATCACACAGATGTGTGTGACTTCCAAGGGAACAATCGCACAGTGTGAAAATTTGGTTTTTTGAAAATTGTGGATGATTTTGGTTGACTCAAATTTACTTTTTGGGTGGTTTTAGAGATGATATAGTATGTTCCATTAACGAGAGAGGGATTTCAAATAGTTGTGTAGAGAGGTGAGGGATGATGCACAGATTCGACAGAGGTTGGCCCACGCTGGGATGCTAAAATTATTTGATTGTGCCCTAGTGATATCTCAAGAGGGGCTTTCACAGTTTTTTATCAGGATGTGGAGGCCCAATCTACAGGTCTTCGTGGTGTGAGGAAATGAGGTTTAGTTTACTGCAGTGGTTGACCTCTACTTCATGATCAAGCTCCCGTTTAGAGGGATTGAGTTGGATGCTCAGTTGCACATGCCAGTGGGTGAGAGGGTATATGATATGGTTGTGCGTCATTATTCTATTGCGGATCCTTTGATGGAGATATCCATTAGGATGACATCAATCAATTCAATATGAAAACGAGTATTATGTTCCCTAGTGGTGTAGATCTATGGGTCATTGGGGACACAACATATTTCTAGCACTCATATTGCAAATGGTGAGATAGAAATGGATGGGGAGATGTTTGCATGGGCATGGGTGATGCGTGCATGCATGGTTTCTTAGTTAGACCAATGTGCAGTGACACAATTGGGTGACTTTTCATTTGGCTTGGTTCTATGTAGTTTATTATTGGAGAAGGTGGTGTTTCTATGACCCTATGTGATCCAAGAGAAACCACCTACTGATGAGCCTTGTCTTAAGCACTGGGATCACATCTTAGCTCTTCATGGTCATGGCAAGGTCAATATTTCACTATGTATTTTGAGCATTTCTAGATGTAGTTGTCGCAAATTATCTTGGATTTTACATACACATGTATGGATTTTTGGTGGGATCCCAACATGTCTCTACCTCCTAGGGAGGTTTTGGATCACAACGGTGAGTTTCTTTTTTTGTGGTTTTGTTTTTATGGTTTATTTGGATTTTTGAGGCATAAGAGTAATGTGTCTTGTATATGCTTTTGTAGGTGTGGAACCGAGTGACCGTGAGACCAATTTTTCCCATTCTAAGGTACGGGTCAAGATGAGGAGGGAAGGGCAAGGAGATACCACCACTAAGATGACTCTAGTGTAGGGCCATTCCATGCCCCAATTAGGGGTGTCGGGGAGGACCCTAATGAGTTACGATAGTGGTTTGTGATCTGGATTTATGAGCAGGATGAAACAAAACCACATATTTATAATATTAACACAAAGAAACAGTGAAAAATAAAAGAGATACAGTAAAACTTGACTTCTATTAAATAAGAAATATGTTGAAAACTATAAAGTGAAAATTGAAAACAAGCTTTCTAGAATGGTGGCATCTTATCTCTGAGAAGAGATGTGACGAATATGCCCATTTGTAAGAAGATGAGTACAATGAGGATCTGAAGGAATTTTTAAAATAAAAATGAATTCCAAAACCCTAGACATCCAAAAACATAACCCTAGGAGATGAAGCGCCAAAAGTCATGTGGGCCCTATTGGGGTAAGTTAGTACATCAACTTCTTAGGGTCGTAACTTTTGCATACAATCTACGTTTATGGTGCATGATATATAGTTGGAAAGGTATTGGCAAGGATATTTATTTAGGAGGTTCAATCAGAGCCTTTATCTATCATTGAGGTGCTCAATCGCTAAAAAGAATCATTTGGTCCCTCAAAATGGCCCCAAAAGTTTAGGAACCAAAAACTGCTAAAAGTAGTAAGTTGCCAAAAAATTGTTTTGAGCTAGTTGGAAAAGGTGGGTGGCCACTGATATTCTTCTGGATCAATCCTCCCCCCTTAGGAATCAATGGTATCCATTTCATTGATTTCCCCCATCAGATGAGGAAATTTCTACTGAATTTGGCCTCGGGTGAGCCACTTTCCTTGGTGCAGTAGCTTCCCTGCTTTGACAACCTGATAAAGTTAGATCCTATGTTGGCAAGTTCCCTTGACTTGTGTGTCCACAATCTAATTAGTGGATGATTGTTCCATGCATTCAGGGTTGAGCTCTATTGGTGTCAATGTTTCTACCATCTCTGAGGTGTCCAATAGTGGTGGAATTAAGGCCGAAGGAGGTCCACATTGAACACTGGGTGCAAGCCAAGGAAGGGGGGAAGGTTGAGCTCAAAAGAATTGTCACCCACAACCTTAGTGATGGTGTAGGGTCCATAATGGAGTGGATGAAGCTTCTGATGAGGCCCTGTAAGGAATTTTTTATGCAAGTGAAACCAAACTTTGTATCCCACCTGAAATAGGTGTTGCACCAAGTGTTGATAATGGAAATGCTTGTACTTGGAATTGGATTTTTGTAAAATATCCTGAACCTGTTGGAGGATGTGCTAGATCCACTCAATGAACCAGGTGCATTTATCAGTTCTAGTTGGAGCATGCAATGAGTATGATTGGGTGGAATGAAGTGGTAGTGAAACATCCATGTGACTCAATGGTTGAAATCTAAACCCCACCTGAAAGGGGCTATGGTCAATTAACTTATGTATGGCTCTATTGTAGCTATGTTGAACATAGGGAAGACTATCATCCTAGGTGTGGGGGAGCTTGGAATTGTACATGTGCAGGATGTGCACAATCATCTGGTTGAAGACCTTGGTTTGGCCATCCATATGGGGGTGGAAGGAAGTGGGCTTGGTGAGCTTGGTGTTCAGTAGTGACCAGAGGCTCAACCAAAATGTGCTGAGGAAATGACTATACTAATTTGAGACAATGGTTTGTGGGATCACTGTTGGAGTTACTTCACACACACCTGGGATTTATTTTTCCTAAGTTTTTTCCTTATTTATTAGTCATAATTAGTCATTATCCAGTATCCTATATTTTAGGGGAGAATATTCCACCTGGAGAATATTCTCTTTCAGTTGACACTTCAGTTTGACTAGTTGAGTTGAGTTTAGATGATGCATTGGTTTTCTTACCATGAAACATTGGGATAATCACCATGATAATTCGACCTTGACTTGGTATCATCACCAGACTAGCGCATTAGCCTTGATTCCCTGATTTAATTCCTCACTACTCTTTGTTCAGTCAGTTAAATGAAGACTAGTTGACTAGTTAACTCAACTAGGTGGCAGTTCACTCCTGTAACTGCCTGAGAGACTAGACTAGGTGGCAGTTCACTCCCGTAACTGCCTGAGAGACTAGACTAGGTGGCAGTTCACTCCCGTAACTGCTGGTGTGTGTCCAGATCACTCTATACCACCACTATGGTGCATTGGTTCTTCTCAAGTGTGCACTCATTGAGATATACAAAGTATAATCATGTGTAAATTATTCATTATTCACAACGATTAGTGAGAATTCTTTTATTCTTTCTCTCCTTTTTCTTTCTCAAATTATCTATACAAATGTGTGTATTATTGTTTATCTATTTCTATTATGTGCAGGTTCAACACATTTACATGGTATCAGAGCTGACGGACTTCTAAGAAAAATCTACACCAAAATGTTTTGCAGGTACAAAATATTGAAGACAACGGAAAGATGGATTTACAAAAAGAATTCATTCTTACACCTTACGACTATTTTGCATGGAAGGAGAAAATATCCATACATCTATGAACCATATGTTTGTACAAGTTAACCTTGAATACAGATACATAACCAACATCAGCCATAGAAAAATCCAAGTACTTAAATTGCATGGATGAGGCACTCAGAACAATTTGCAGTCTTATTTCTCCCGATCTCCTTTTTCACATATCTTCCTGTAAGAATCCCAATGAAGCCTGGAAAACCTTGGAAGGGATCTTTGGAAAACATGATGATATGAGGGGACACATGCTAGAGGTGGAGCTTCTCGCATTGGATCCAAAAATCTTCGACAATATCCAAGATTTCTTTACAAAATTCAAGGATTTACTGTCGCAACTCAAATCTTGCGAGGTTGATAAATCGATGGAGGAGAAACAAATGGTTCTCACCATTATCTCCAAGATTGGTCCTCAATTCTCTGTATTTGTATCCAAATTCCATACTGTCATATTCACCTCTAGAGCCACCTAGAAGATGCCTTCTCTTGAGGACTTTATCGAATTCTTGATACAAGAGCAAACCAAGCTCATCAACATGGGAACAATCAAAGGACCAAGGGTGCATGCACTCACTATGCATGATGGAAGCCACAAATATAAGAAATATAAATATAAATATAAATGGAAATCTCATGCACATTCGAAGAAGGAAGGGTACACAAAACCCTTCATCGATGCCTTTGGATCCAAAGGGAAAAGGGAAGAAAAGGGGAGAAATGCATGTACTGTCACAAAGGAATCCATTCAGAATCTGCATGCATGAAAAAAAATATATATCCTATGTCTCAAATACTTCAGAAAAACAACCTTGGAGATCACATCCCCGAGGGTGCCAAGAAGAAGAAGTCAGAAGATCTGAATTCCAAGAAAGGCAATTCTAGCCATGCCTTGATTGCCATCAAATCCTCTCTTGATGCTTGGATCGTTGATTCAGGAGCATCACATCACATGGCTGCCTCAAAAGTAATATATTCTTCTTTGGATGCATGCAAAGGTCCTCCTATTCTGATGGGGGACAACTCTACTGTCAAAGTCATCGACAAAGGAAGGATTGAACCCACCAATGGAATATTCTATAATGTGTTGCACGTTCCCAATCTTTCTATCAAATTTCTCTCCATGTATCAGATGAAAAATTCTGGAACCGAAAAGAAATTCATATTCACACCAAATTATGTGGACATCTATGACATGCAAACCAACTCCAAGGTTTCTACCGATGAGGTAAATCATCAGTCTAGATTGTATAATTTTTCTAAATTCATTGAACCTGATTATGCTTTACTGCTTACTCATGTTGATGAAAGTAGTAGGATATGGCACGAAAGGTTTGGACATTTGAATTTCAGATACATGCAAAATATTAGCAAGCACAGATTGGTTGATGGTCTACCAGACATCCATTTCTCCAAGGGAGTGTGTGAGGGATATGTTTTTGGGAAACACCCTCAAGAGAAATTCGACAAGGGAAAGTCTCAAAGAGCCTCCACACCTTTATATCTGATCCACAATGACCTTATGGGTCCTTTTCCTCATCCATCCATAAACAAAGTGAGGTTTGTTCTCATTTTTGTTTATGATTTCTCACATTTTACATGGATCTACTTTCTCAGGCAAAAATCCGAGGTCTTTCAACACCTAAAATATTTCAAAGACTTGGTTGAGACACAGTCCAGAAAGAAGATCAAATTCCTACGAACTGATAATGGAGAAGAGTATGTAAATCATGAGATCTATGATCTTTTCCATGAGGCAGGGATCTAGTTGCAACACACAGTTCCCTATACTCTACAGCAAAATGGAGTTTCCGAGAGAAAAAACAGATCTCTAAAGGAGATGGAATCTTGCATGTTGCATGCAAAGTCACTACCACAGAGACTATGGGACAAAGCACTTAATTGTGCAACATACATATGAAATAGATCTCCCCATATATTTTTCAAGGATAAGACCCCCTATGAGGCTTGGAGTGGCCTCAAACTGGAAGTGACCCACTTTCGCATTTTTGGTTCACATGCATGGGCCCAGATTCCCTCTGAAAAGAGGAAGGCACTTGATCCACAGAGAATTGAGTGCATTTTTGTTGGATACCCCAATGGTGTGAAGGGATATCAACTCATTGATCTTTCCTCGGACCAGTTCATCATTGAGCGTAGTGTCCAATTTAAGGAAAGTGTCTCGCATGTACCTCAACATTTGCATGCAGACACCTTCACTCTTCCACATGTCTGAGATGATGAGAATGCACATGCCGAATCTTATTCAGATGAGAGTTCTGATTCAGAGGACTCAGATGATTTAGATTCAAAGTCATTACAATCAGATGCAGTTGCAGAGCCAGAGCAGAGGCCCACATGGGCAAAAACTACTCTTCAGGATGCAGGGGATCTCGTTGGTGATCCATCTGATACTAGGAGAACTCGATCTAATTTAAAGGATCCTCCTGTTGCACTCACTTCCACTGAACCATTGCCTTCCAGGCATATTTTCTTGGTTCAGTCTTCAGATCCACAGTCTTATAGTGAGGCTGCTAGAAATCCCTTTTGGGAATACGCCATGTAGGAGGAGTACAACTCCCTCCTCGAGAACCATACCTGGGATCTGGTTCCCCTTCCTTCTGGGAGGAAACTTGTCAGATGAAAATGGGTCTACATGACCAAGAGTGCAGTGGATGGAAAGATAAATAAGATTCAAAGCTAGGCTTATTACCAAAGGTTCTTAGCAGGTTCATGGTATTGACTATGATGAGACCTTTGCTCCAGTAGTGAATATGGATTCCATACGATTGGCACTTGCCATTGCAGCAACCAAGGCATGGGAATTCCATCAGATGGACATGAAGAATGCATTTCTTCACGGTGATTTCTCTCAAGATATCTACATAGAGTATCCCCAGAGATTTATGCAGGACTCATCTTTGGTATGTCGACTGAAGAAGTCCCTTTATGGCCTCAAGCAGGCTCCGAGGGCATGGTATGCCAAGATGGATTCCTACCTTTTGTCACAAAACTTTGTACATTGTAAATCAAACTTGAATGTATACATGCTTAGGACAGCTGATTCACTTCTAATTTTAGTTATGTATGTCGATGATTTGTTGATTACCCGGTGCTCAACTTCAACAATTGTTGCAATCAAGATGATTCTACATGATAGGTTTTTGATGACAGGCATGGGTCCACTACATTTTTTCCTTGGACTCGAGATCAGTCAGTATGCATTAGGAATCAAACTGTCTCAGGCCAAGTATGCACAAGATCTCCTTGAGAGATTTCACATGGAAGACTGCAAGTCTGCTCCGACTCCTTTCCTATCAAGAGTTAAACTTGAGGATGGCAGGGAGACTCCACTGGTGGACAGCACACTATACAAACAACTAGTGGGGATCTTTTTGTATCTCACACACTCCAGACCAGACCTCTCATATGCAGTTGGCGTAGTTTCCAGGTTCATGCAGGAGCCACAGGAGCTACATTGGAAAGTTGCAAAGCATATCCTTCGATAGGTTCAGGGTACCATCACCTTTGAAATTTATTATGCAACAGACTCTACACTAGATCTCATCGGCTTTACTGATTCTGACTGGGCTGGCAATAGCATTGATCACAAGTCCACATCTAGTTACTCACTTTGTCTTATTTTCAGGCCTATCTGTTGGTTGAGCAAGAAGCAAGATATCATTGCTCTATATTCAGTCAAGGCAGAGTACAGAGGGGTATTTAACATAACCATTCAGGGTATATGGCTACAATATTTTCTCACTGAGTTGGGCATTCAGTTTCATCATCTGATCCTCATCTGGTGTGACAACTAGAGCACTATGAAGTTCTAAAGAGATCTAGTTTAGAGGTAGCAGATGAAGAACATCGATATCCACATGCAATAAATCCAAGACTTAATACACGAGGGGATCATTGACTTACAATTATTTCCTTCAGCAGAACAGACGATGAACATCTTCACCAAGACCTTGAGTAGAAGTTCCATTCTCTGGGAATTCGTCTTGGAGTGAAGGACATAGTTTCTTAGCAACTGTAGTTCTTATTTTTACATACATTGTACCTTGAAGGGAGGTTTTCCCTCTTTCCTCACTTTATTTCATTGTGTCTTTTGTATTTGGGTACCTAACATGGCCTTGTTCCCGGGAACCCATTCTTTATTTTCACTGTAGCGATGTTCAGGGGGGGTATTGGCATTACTTCACACACACCTAGGATTTATTTTTCCTAATTTTTTTCCTTGTTTATTAGTCATAATTAGTCATTATCTAGTCTCCTATATTCTAGGGGAGAATATTCCACATGGAGAATATTCTCTTTCAGTTGACACTTCAGTTTGACTAGTTGAGTTGAGTTTAGATGTTGCATTGGTTTTGTCACCATGCAACATTGGGATCATAACCATGATAATTTGACCTTGCCTTGGTATCATCACAGGAATAGCGCATTAGCCTTTATTCCCTGAGTTAACTCCTCACTACTCTCTATTTAGTTAGTTAACTGAAGACTAGTTGACTAGTTAACTCAACTAGGTGGTAATTCACTCTCGCAACTGCCTAAGAGACTAGACTAGGTGGAAGTTCAATTTCGTAACTACTGGTGTTTGTACAGATCACTCTAGACCACCACTATGGTGCATTGGTTCTCCTCCAGTGTACACTCATTGATCTATACAGAGTATATCATGTGTAAATTATTCATTATTCACAACGGTTAATGAGAATTCTTTTATTCTTTCTCTCCTTCTTCTTCTTTCTCAAATTCTCTCTGCAAATTTGTGTATTATTGTTGATCTATATCTATTATTTGCAGGTTAAAACCATTTACAATCACAAAGTGCACCCACACTCATTAAAATAATATCTTGGCAGTGGCCTCTACTTTGATGTCTTCTTGCAGACGACCAAAATCACCATCTTGGAAAAGCGATCAACAACCACAAAAGCACAGTCATTTCCCCGCTTGGTGGACGGAAGGCTTGACATGTAGTCCATTGAGATGGATTCCCATGACCTATCAAGAGTAGGTAGAGGAGTGTACATACCTTATTTCTTAGTGGTCGGTTTGACAATAGTGCAGGCAATGCATGACCATATATACTTGCTGACATCATGTCGAAGTTTCAACCAATATAAATGTCTCTGTATCACTTCCACTGTATTTTCCATGCCGAAGTGTCCTCCCACCCGATTATAGTGGGCTTCCCAAATCATCTTTTCTTTCTCACTTGATGGAACACAAATATGTCCCAGATGGCACATCATCCCATCCTGAATATGGAAAATAGTGACAACTATTTTTGCACCTAACATCTGGTAGGTGTTGGAGAAATCAGGATTTGTCTCATAGAGGTGGGGCCATCTGGAAGTCTCGTGGCCGCAAGGATTGAGCGTTGTGGTAAGTGTTGCGACTAGGGTTCGACTGAGGAAATCAACGAATTAGTTGGTACTTCAAGTTTTATACTTCATGTTGAGGTGGACTTGCTACAAATAGGTGGACCACTTCTGATGGCGGTCATTCTGCAATTTAACTTTTTTTTAATGAACTACAACAACTTATGATTAGTGTGGATGATTATCTCCTTCCCGAGAATGTAATTCCTCCACTAGCGGAAGACTTTCACAATGGAGTACGATATTTTTTCATAGTTAGGGTACTTACGGATGACATCTAATAATGTCTAACTATGATAGGAAACAAGGTGTCTTTGTTGAGTGATGACTGTGCCCATAGCATAGTCTAAAGAATTTGTCTTGATCTTAAAGGGTTGTTGCAGGTCAAGTAATGAAATCACTAGGGCAGAGCGCAAGCACAACTTGAGATCATCGAACGCTTTATATTGGGACAGACCCCAGACAATGTTTTCCTTACCACCACACCTGGTTATTTGGCTGAGGACCCATGCAATATGGGAGAATCACAACATGAACTTGCGATAGAAATTTGCAAGGCCTAAGAAGGTATGAAGCACAGTGAGCATGTTTGGGGCTGGCTAGTCATAGATGACTTAGATATTGGATGGATCAACATGCACTCCATGTGCATCAACAATGTATCATAGGTACTGGACCCTGTCCATGACGAAGGATAATTTTTCCAAGTTGGCATATAGCTTGTGTTGTCGCAGAGTGTGCAGAACCTGCTGAATATGTTGCAAGTGTTCTTCCCAAGTATTATTCTAGACGAGGATGTCATCTAGATACACCACCATAAAATAATTAGTGAAATGCCACAAGATATCACCCATCATCCTCTTGAAAATTTCTGGGGCATTTTTCAAACCAAAGGTAATGAACAACCATTCAAAAAGACCTTCTTTTGAATTGAAGGAAGTTTTCCATACATCTGTCTATTCTATTGGGACATGCTGGTAGCCAAAATTCAGATCAACCTTACTAAATTATTTAGCCCCCTTGATCTAATAAAGGATATCATCGATTCAAGGAATCAGGTACTGGTTCCTGACTGTGATTTTATTTAGGGCTTGGTAATCAATGGAGAGTCACCAAGTCTTGTCTTTCTTCTACCCCAACACGATTGAGCTTCCAAAAGGTGATGATCTAGGTCAGATGTGCCTCTCATGGAGAAGTTCTTGGATCTAATTCTTTATCTCCTCATTTTCTAACATAGAGTGACAATAGACTGGCCCATTGGGTAGAGGTGTGTCGGGGGTCACATGGATGGGATGCTTGACTTGACAGTGCAGAGGTACCCTAGTAGGTGATGAGAATATGTCTTTGTATTATTCCACGACCTTATCCACTTTATTTTATTGTGTGGAGATGTCAGTCGCAGAGTCCATGGATGTGGCTTCAACCTTTCGCTCACTCTGAGAGTGAATCACAAAGAAGAAAAAATTCCCTGTCTTAGAAATGACCTTCCTACATTGCTTGGTAGAAATCAAGGAAATAACACTAGGTGGGACTACCTCGAGAATCCTGTACAATTTACTATTCAAAGTAATAATAACATTTCGAGGAATAGACTCATATAAAACATGATGTTTCCATAAATAAGTTTGGCCCAAAAGAACATCAAAAAATTCAAGGGGAGAAACACCACACAATACCTCATCTTTGAATGGCTTGATATCGTACGACAGGTAGAATTATTGGTTGATGCAAATATTTCTTCCTTTATGGTGCCATCTGATTGTGTAGGGTTTTGGGTGTGACATTTTGGGCAAGGCTACCTCCTTGATGACCTCTAATGATATGAGTTTCTTCTAGATACCGCTATCAATGATGAAGTGCATCAAAGTGCCTTTTACCCACATTTGTGAATGAAATAGGCTCTCTCCTTCCTATGGCTCATCAGGTTCATTGAGATGGATCTTGGTGGTAGCAATGGTGGGACTGGCTTCCACATCAATGATCCATCTCTTCATTTTTGGTTTTGACTCAGATTCAAAACTCACATCTGATTCATAAGTTTTTACCTTAGCCACCAATGACTTCTTTGAGTGATAATCAAGATTGTTATGCCATGGGCTCTTATGGAAGTTGCACCACTTCCCGGTACATTTCTTTGTCTTCTTATTGTCCTTCTTTGCTTGTGGATTGGAATAGTTTTCCTAAGGTTTTACATCTTTGATTTTTTCTTTTTTCTACGGGTTGGAGCTGCCCTTTCCCCACTTCTGTTGTGAGGGGTTCCCTGACCCAAACTGTCGTGTCTTTTGTTTCAGGTTATGCTTGATTTTGACGACATATCGATAGGTCGTGCCCAAGAATGAGATGTCCAAAAACTCCATTTTTGTTTATATGTATCTATGTAGACTATCACGGTACTTGAACACCATATGTCACTCAGAATATTTGATACCCAACTTGGTGCACAAGGTATGGAAGACATTCGTAAACTCTAGCACCATTGGTCTCTTTCCTACCGCAGTGTGGTCCATCTTGTATACAAGTCGTCATAACTTCCAACAGGGTATTATTGTTCCTTAATAACATCCTTAAAGGAACCCAAAGTGAGTGAAACTACAAATAATGTGGATCCCTCTATTTCCTTTTTCTCACAGAAAGTATCCCACCAATCTTTGACATGGGGGACAACCTTGAGGAGTGAAAATGTAATATTTTCTCTATCGAAAAAGTTGTGAACAGAAAAATACCCTTCTAGAAGGTTTAACAATTTATCTACGATATCCACATCTATTTGAATTTTAAATATAGGAATATCAAAATTGATTTGTACCTTGAAGGGAGTGGCACCTCCACTTTAGGTGCATGTGTCACTTGTAGGTAGTCATAGAAGTATTTGTGCAAAGTTGTCCATCATCGTGTTCATCTATCGCTCAAGGGATTCCTCGAGAAACATTTTTAAAATATCTCTTGTCCTGTCGTATTTATTTTCACTTGCCATGGTCAGTTTCTTAGGCGTGCGAGAGAAGTTGTCCTCAATAGAAACAAACTCGAGACCCAATTCTCTATGCCCTATCCACATTGGGAACATGCATTAAAAAAACCCGACAAGGAGCAAACTGCTCTGATACCACTGATTTCGGATTTATAAGTGGAACAAAATGAAACCACATATTCATAATACTAACATAGAGACACAATGAAAAATAAAAGAGATAAAGTAAAATCTTACTTCTATTAAATAATAAATATGCTGACAAATGTAAAGTGCAGACTGAAAACAAGCTTGCTAGAATGGTGGCAGCTTATCTCTAAGAAGAGATATGAAGGCTATGCTCATTCGCTAGAAGATGAGTATAATGAAGCTATGAAGGAATTTTTACAATAAAATTTAATTCCAAAACCCTATACATCCAAAAACCTAACCCTAGGAAATGAAGTGCCAAAAGTCATGTGGGCCACATTGGGGTAAGTTAGTACATCAACTTATCGGGGTCATAATGTTTTCATATGATCTCCATTTAGGGCACATGATAGCTTGTTGGAAAGGTATTCAGAAGGAGCTTCATTCAGAATGATCAATCAGAGCCTTTGTATATCATTGAGGTGACCTATCATGAAAAAATGTTTAGGAACCGAAAAACTACTAAAAATAGTAAGTTGCCAAAAAACTGTTTTGAGCCAGTTGGAAAATGTGGGTGGCCACCGAGATCCTCATAAATCAGTTTGAGTGGGTACTTTGGGGGATGCCTGAGGTCCCCTGGCCTCTTATTCAATATGAGGAGGTCCCATTGTAGTTCGTGAGAGGGAACCCTAAGTGGTGGGCTCTAATACAACGTGATACAGTAGTTGGTGCAATAGCGGTTGGGCACCTGCCTCCAGGGAGAGGAGTGCCCCTAGCTGGTGGGGAGTCATCTGTAGACCCAAAAACTAGGTATTTTATAGAGTTAGTGGAACCCTAGGTTCCATATTTTAGTGTAAGGGTGTGGCCCTCATTTTTGTATGATGTATGTATATGAGTAGAGGCTCCCACTTTATACATTTTGAGTACGACTTTTGAGACTTGAGCTCGACTATGATTCCATATAGGTTGTATATTTTTGAAGAAACATTATGTTGGTAAATATTTAACAGACAGCGAACAGAAAATATTTAACAGACATCAAATGCTTATCATTGATGGCAAGTAGCATAAGTACAAGAAAAATGTATAAAGGATTGATGGCATGAGTACAGGAAGTTTGTAACAGACAGGCAAACAGAAGATAAGTTTAGGAAGATCGAATGATTGAAGGCAACGCAACCAGGAAAACATAAGACAAGTTCAGGTTGATCGAATGATTGAAGTCCCGTAAAGCTTGAGAAAAATTTCTGATCGTTGGATCCATTCAAAATTCCCGAAAGAACGAGGGCTGTCATATCAGAATATAGACAAGAAGAGCACTGAATAAGAGGACAGATCTCAAACATTAGATCCAAGCGCAGGACCTGACCATCGTTGGATCAAGGAGAACCTGCCACCTTTTAAAGTATAACAAGGAGAAGTGGGCATAATCGCGATATGCGAAATCGCGACTTAATCTGATCCATAAGATCGAGGTTGAATCTAGACCGTTGATTCCAGCCCATGTCGGAGTTTCGAGGATCGCGTGTTGAAGATGTCAAAGAAACAATGCAACAAGAATGTTGATTTCGCAATATGCGAAATTGCGATTCAATCGCAGCCATTGAATCAAGCTCAGATCTAGATCGTTGATCTAACTCCATATTGGAGTTTTGGGGATCGCAACATGGAGAGGCAAGTAAACAATGCAACAAGAATGCCGATTTTGCGATATGTGAAATTGCGATTCAATCATAGTCGTTGAATCAAGCTCAGATCTGGATCATTGATCTAACTCCATGTCAGAGTTTCGGGGATCGAGAGTTGGAGATGTCAAAGTTTATTAACATCAGGAATCCCGATATCGCGATATGTGAAATTGTGATTTAATCGCAGTCATCGAATAAAGATGTGATCTGGACCGTTGATCTGACGTATTTACAGATTTTTGTGGATCGAGATTTGGAAGTGACAAAAACACTGAACGTCAAGAGTGTCAAAATCGCGATGTGTGAAATCCCAACTGAATCTGAACTGTCAGATCAAGATATGATCTGGACCGTTGATCCAACTTCTTTATGGAGTTTCATGGATCGGGATTTGTAAGTGACAAGAACATTGAACATCAGGAATGTCGAAATCGCGATATGCGAAATCGCGGAATGATCTGAACCGTCAGATCAAGTGTTGATCGGAGGGTTACTATTCTCTCTCAGAGTTAACTCCCCAGTTATGAATCTGTTAGCAAAATAGACTCATTATTGCAAATCAATTGGCGTTTCAGTTGCTCGGACAGTTGTGTTTCATTTGCCGAAGGAGAAGGGAAGTTGAACCGCCGTGATTGTGTATAAAAGAGAATGAGATAGACAGCGTGAGGTTGGTTGTTCTCTATGAGAAAAGAATGAAACTGTAAGAAAAGAAAAATGAGAGGATGCGCAGGAGGAGATTGAGCATATGTGCAGTGTGAGATGAAACGCAGAGCAGAATAACAGAACAAGTTGAAGAAGAGTAGAATGACAGAATAAGTTGATGCAGAGAAGACCTACTGAACAAAAAGAGGAAGAAATGTATTGCAGTACAGTTAGAACCAGATGTTCAGAACAAAGAAAGATTGGTAAGAATTGATGTATATGTGTAGTTGAATGTTTTTATGTTCATTTATGTTATGGGGAGGTTGGGAGGTGCTCGGGAGGACTGTTTTCCTCAGAGGTTCAAGTGGGAGCTTGAACACAGGAAGTTGTAGCTTCCATATGGTTGCAGCCAGAGAAACCAGGGTGGCAGGGTGGTGCAAGGGAGAGAAAATGTTCTCTGTTATATAGGTTGGAGCCTGTGTAACTGGAAGTTGGTGCTTCCATCCAGTTGGTGCTGGAACATAGAGGGAGTTGGTGCTTCCTTCTAGTGGGTGCTAGAGAAACCAGAGAGTTGGTGCTCTCAAACAAGTTGCATCTTGTAAAACAGAGGTAGCAGCCTCACATTGAGTTGGTTCTCAATTAAAGATGATGTACATAATTTAAAAGACTGCCTATCATTTCGAAGAAGAAGAGGTTTTCTCCCTTTATGGGTTTCCTCGTGAAAAACTGTCTCTGTGTATACCTTGTGTGTGACTGATGCTTTTTACTTTTACTGTCCATATGCTATATAATGTTGATGATCACTTGAAGAAAGATTAAGAATGTTTTAATATACTTAAAATTGTTTAAGCTCAAGGACAATTGATTCACCCCCTCCCCCTCTCATTTGTATTAGTAATTTCAACAATTGGTATCAGAGTGGGTTCCTTTTATTTAAAGGTAGATCTGTAAGCTTAAACATGATAAGTCATGAAGGGACTTCAGCCTCTAAGCCCCCTTTGTTTGATGGAACAAATTTTGCCTTCTGGAAGATTAGAATGAGAACATATTTAATGGCCTTGGGTGCTGATGTTTTGGATGTAGTAGAGACTGGATATACAAAGCCTGTTGCGTTAGCCTCCAAGGAAGATAAGTTATAGTTTAGTTTTAATGCCAAGGGGATGAATGCTATCTTGAATGGACTTGTTGAAACTAAGTTTGTAAAGGTGATGCATCTTGATACTGCCAAAGCAATGTGGGATAAACTTATTAACAGTTATGAAGGAAATGAGAAAGTAAAAGATGCCAAACTTCAAACATATAGATTGAAATTTGAACAACTAAAGATGAATGAAGATGAAACAATTAGCAAGTATTTTTTAAGAGTTGAAGAACTTGTAAATGCCATGAAGGGTCTTGGTAAATTCCATGAAGGATCTCTTCCTGATAAATTTAATCCAAAAGTCTCTGCAATAGAAGAATTAAATGATCTTAAAACTATGTCCATTGATCAACTTCTAGGAACTCTAACCGCATATGAAATGAGAATTAACAAAGATAAATCTAGTACTAGAGAAGCATCTATTAAAGTAGACAAGAATACTGATTCAGAGTTAGATTCGGGCACCTGGGTTGTTCTTACCATCACCCAATCTATCAGTTGGCATATTTCTTAGGGCGATTGGACACTTTTGGCAGAAGGGCCGAGTTATTGAGGGTTTCAGCCTTCTATTGGAGCATGGCATTCTTCAGCTGGAGAGTTTGGCATTCAGATCTGCTTGTATTGATCTTCATTTCTTATTCAGCCTTTGGAGGCATCTTTTGTATTAACGAGAGCATTTTGTAGCAGCTCTTATCTATTGTCTATCTTCTTGGCCATCTATTGAGCATTCCAGATCAACATCTTCATTGTAGCAAGTTTCTCTATTTTATGAATAAAGAAGAATTGAGATGTTTTGGCTTGTCTATCTTATTGC
>ML788488.1:453969-487150 GCA_009831015.1 Picea engelmannii
TTTGATGAAACTTTTGCACCAGTGGCAAGATTGGAAGCTATCAGAATATTTCTTTCTTATTCATGTCATAAGAACTTCAAAGTTTATCAGATGGATGTTAAGTCAACATTTCTTAATGGAGATCTAGAGGAAGAAGTATATATGGAGTAACCTAAAGGATTTTCTTTGATAGATAATCCTAATTATGTTTGTAAGCTAAAGAAGGCCTTATATGGACTAAAACAAGCACCATGAGCTTGGTATTACAGACTGGACAAATTTCTACAAGAAAAGGGGTTCAAGAAAGGTACTGTTGACAGTAACCTTTACATTAAGTTTGAAGGTGATAATTTACTTGTTGTTTTGGTTTATGTAGATGATATTATTTTTGGTTGTACTAATGAATCATCTGTCCAGTGGTTTGCTAATTCTATGCAAATAGAATTTGAAATGTACATGATAGGAGAACTGTCATACTTTCTTGGCCTACAAGTAAAACAAAGCTCTGCAGGAATTTTTATTTCTCAAAAAAAATATTTGAAAGAGATGTTGAAGAAATTTCAGATGGAATATTCTTCTACAGTTAGCACACCTATGGTGGTTGGTTGCAAGCTGAGTAAAGATGATATCTCACCTGATGTTGATCAAAGGACATATCGCTCTATGATAGGCAGTCTTTTGTACATCACAACATCCCGTACTAATATAATGCAAGTTGTTGGAATGGTAGGTCATTTTCAGTCTGCTCCTAAACAAATTCATTTGGTAGCCGTAAAAAGGATATTTAAATATTTGAAGGGAACAATGACTTATGGTCTGTGGTATCCTAGAAATCAAAATTTTCAGTTAACTGCTTATTCAGATGCAGATTGGGCTAACTGTATTGATGAGAGAAAAAGCACCAGTGGAGGAGCATTTTTTCTGGGTGACTCATTAGTTGCATGGCTTAGTAAAAAACAAGGATCCATTTCATTATCCACTATAGAGGCAGAATACATTGCTGCTGCTACTTGCTGCACACAAATTTTATGGATGATACAAACTCTTGCAGATCTGAAGGTAAATTACACTGATCCCATTCCAATTTATTGTGATAACACTAGTGCCATTAATGTCTCCAAGAATCCTGTTCTTCATTCCAAGACTAAGCATATTCCAATCAAGTACCATTTTCTTAAAGAACAAGTTACAAACAAAATTGTTCAGCTGAATTATATACCTTCTACAGAACAAATTGTTGATATCTTTACTAAACCATTAGCAGCGAACCCTTTTCGATATCTTTCTCAAAAGTTGGGGGTTATAATCTCTTGTGTCTAATCTGTTCACCTGGTCCGGGGGAGTACTTATTGAATATCTGGTGTCTTTCCAAGATGCTTATAGTCGACAGGGGGAGTATGTTTTGCAACAGATCAAGGGAAGAATGTTTCTTCTTTGACATTGATGTCAAAGGGGGAGAAAAGAGTCTGGGAGAGGAGATTGTTGGAAAATATTTTCCATCAATGCCAAAGGGGGAGATTGTTGGCAAATATTTAACAGACAGCGAATGGAAAATATTTAACAGACATCGAATGCTTGTCATTGATGGAAAGTAGCATAAGTACAGGAAGAATGTACAGAGGATTGATGACATGAGTACAGGAAGTTTGTAACAAACAGGCAAACAGAAGATAAGTTCAGGAAGATCGAATGATCGAAGGCAATGCAACCAGGCAAACAAAAGACAAGTTCAGGTTGATCGAATGATCGAAGGCCCGTAAAGCTTGAGAATCATTTCTGATCATTGGATCCATTAAAAATTCCCAAAAGAACGAGGGCCGTCAGATCAGAATATAGACAAGAAGAGCGCTGAACAGGAGGACAGATCTCAGACGTTAGATCCAAGCGCAGGACCAGACCATCATTGGATCAAGGAGAACCTGTACACCTTTTAAAGTATAACAAACCGAAGAGGGCGTAATCGCGATATGAGAAATCATGACTTAATCTGAGCCATCAGATCGAGGTTGAATCTGGACCGTTGATTCCAGTCCATGTTGGAGTTTCGAGGATCGTGTGTTGAAGATGTCAAAGAAACAATGCAACAAGAATGTCGATTTCGCGATATGCGAAATTGCGATTCAATCGCAGCCATTGAATCAAGCTCAGATCTGGACCATTGATCTAACTCCATATCGGAGTTTTGGGGATCGTAACATGGAGAGGCAAGTAAACAATGCAACCAGAATGTCGATTTCGAGATATGTGAAATTGCGATTCAATCGCAGCCATTGAATCAAGCTCAGATCTAGACCGTTGATCTAACTCCATGTCGGAGTTTCGGGGATCGAGAGTTGGAGATGTCAAAGTTTATTAACATCAGGAATATTGATATCGCGATATGAAAAATTGTGATTTAATTGCAGTCGTTGAATAAAGATGTGATCTGGACCGTTGATCTGACATCTTTACAGAGTTTCGTGGATCGGGATTTGGAAGTGACAAAAACACTGAACGTCAAGAGTGTAGAAATCGCGATGTGCGAAATCCCGACTGAATCTGAACCGTTAGATCAAGATATGATATGGACCGTTGATCCGACTTCTTTACAAAGTTTCATGGATTAGGATTTGTAAGTGACAAGAACATTGAACATTAGGAATGTCGAAATCGCGATATGCGAAATCGTGAAATGATCTGAACCGTCAGATCAAGTGTTGATCGGAAGGTTATTGTTCTCTCTCAGAGTTAACTCCCCAGTTACAAATTTGTTAGCAAAATGGACTCATTATTGTGAATCAGTTGGCGTTTCAGTTGCTCGGACAGTTGTGTTTCGTTTGCCGAAGGAGAAGGGAAGTTGAACCACCGTGATTGTGTATAAAAGAGAATGAGACAGACATCGTGAGGTTGGTTGTTCTGTATGAGAAAAGAATGAAACTGTAAGAAAAGGAAAATGAGAGGATGCGCAAGAGGAGATTGAGCATATATGTAGTGTGAGATGAAACGCGGAGCAGAATAACAGAACAAGTTGAAGAAGAGTATAATGACATAACAAGTTGATGCATAGCAGACCTTCTAAACAGAAAGAGGAAGAAATGTATTGCAGTACAGTTAGAACCAGATGTTCAAAACAAAGAAAGATTGGTAATAATTGATGTATCTGTGTAGTTGAATGTTTTTATGATCATTTATGTTATAGGGAGGTTGGGAGGTGCTTGGGAGGACTGTTGTCCTCAGAGGTTCAAGTGGGAGCTTGAACATAGGAAGTTGTAGCTTCCATCTGGTTGCAGCCAGAGAAACCAGGGTGGCAGGGTGGTGCAAGGGAGAAAAAATGTTCTCTGTTATACAGGTTGGAGCCTGTGTAACTGGAAGTTGGTGCTTCCATCCAGTTGGTGTTGGAACATAGAGGGAGTTGGTGCTTCCTTCTAGTGGGTGCTAGAGAAACCAGAGAGTTGGTTCTCTCAAACAAGTTGCAGCTTGTAAAACAGAGGTAGCAGCCTCACATTGAGTTGGTGCTCAATTAAAGATGATGTACAGAACTTAAAAGACTGCCTATCATTTCGAAGAAGAAGAGGTTTTCTCCCTTTATGGGTTTCCTCATGAAAAACTGTCTCTGTGCATACCTTGTGTGTGACTGATGCTTTTTACTTTTACTGTCCATATGCTGTATAATGTTGATGATCACTTGAAGAAATATTAAGAATGTTTTAATAGACTTAAAATTGTTTAAGCTCAAGGACAACTGATTCACCCCCCTCCCCTCTCAGTTGTATTAATAATTTCAACACATTATGGCATGTTTATATATATATATATATATATATATATATGATGATGATGATGATGATGATGATGATGATGATGATGATGATGATTAACGTCCATTAAGACCGAATTGGTCTATCGAACCTTAAGAGGGTAAGTGATTACTTGTGATTCTTTAGATTTTTGTTTTTGTGCTTGAAAAACATTAAGAGAAGATTTCCAAGATCACCATAATTTTGTTGAGTTAGGAGGTTAGAAAGGTTGGTAGTGTGACAAATATTTTGAAAATGAGATATAATATTGGTATAGGATGGACAATCTAAGAGAAAGTGTTTTTCATCTTCAATCTTCTTAGTGTCACAAAGGTGACACACTCTTTCATCCCATGGCGTTTTAGGAATTGACCAACACCCAGTTTCACTATGGAGCTCGTGAGAATTTTGTCTTATCTTAGCAATGCTTATTTTTTTCTTTACACTTCGCAAAACAAAGAGATAATTTTGATCTTCTAGATTAAGGTTGATTACATCCTTATAATACCTTATTTTATTTTTTCCTCTAACTCTTTATCACACCACATTTTCTCCTTAAATTTTGATTTGACATTTTTTTTAATAATATCTTTATTCTGAAAAATGGTGTCATCCATGATTCCCCAATAGTTTATCCAAACCGGGCATCTTTATGCCATCCTCGTTTGAGTCGATGGTGGTTATGACTTGATTTTGAAGCAATTTTAGGAAGCCTCTTGTCTTCCATGTTGTTTAACTTGTTCTTATACATTAGGTATCTAGTCATAGCCATGCTCTCAATGGGGGAGAGGCTTGTTTCTAAGAGGAGGATGGGATAGGGCCTATTTCCTTTAATTTTGAGATTATAGGTTATAAAATTATTTTGTATTTGCTCTATTTTGATGATGTTTGTGTTTTTTCATATGTGTTATATGATGTATGGTTTGTTACTTGTTTTTCTTTTGTGATGGATGAATTATGTTCAAAATGAATGTGTATGTTAATGTGATAAATGCTAATCTAGGACTTGATTATCCATTTGATCCACGACTTGGTTTATATTCCTAGGAATATGTGTGAATATAATGGATTGAAACTTCCTAGATAGGAGTCTAACTTGCAAGTATTTACGAAATAAGCATGGATTGTAGATGTGATACACATTATTCAACCGTAGAACAATGAGATGGGAATCTAGGAGGATGCCTAGGTGACGAATATGGAGGTGACTAGCTTCTGTGAGGAGGCCAATGATGATGACATACTCATCTTGGTTATTGGTGGCAATTTTGAGGCATATACCACTTGAGTGGAGTAGTACATTATCAGGGGTGTAAATGGCCCGAGATGTTGAAGTGAGATTCCAAGTCCACCGACTAGCACCATATGCATACCTAATGTGGTAAGAAAATGGATGATTCATATGCCAAAATAAGGATAAAGGATCAAACATATGTCGTTGGAAGGTTTTTGTAAAAAAAGATAAAAACACTAAGAAAATACAAGAAGAAACCTAAGGTAGAGTGTCTATGCTAAGAGTAAAATTTCTTCAATTTTAACCCATTGAAAAGGTCCTTGAGAATATATCCTTCAGGGTGTGCTAGGATGTAGGCGCCCTTAGAGAGGCTTGAAGGGATGTTTGAATATTTTGAAGGGTATTCATGCAATGACTCCGATATTCGATAATGAGGGGGCACATGTATGTAACAGGGTCCATTTGGTGGCACAACACACGTGGGCATCTCATCCTTCAATTACTGGCCTAGATATATAATGGATGCTAGTAATGTTAGTGGTGGTGGGGGGTGCTTGAGAGGGCTTGGGAAATGATGTTTGTCACATTGCTACTAGGGTTTCTTGGAATTGAACGAGAGCTAGAAAATGATGGGTGTAATCGCCATATTTAGAGCATATAGCACATGCAAAGTTACTATGTATAACTTTCTTGCATGATAAAGAAGGTTATGTAGTAGTGTTTGTGGTGGTCGTGACTGGGGTAGGAAGTAATGGTGTTGTCTTCGGAATTTGAATTAAATTGTGTTATTTAGGTAGCATGGGGAACGAATTAGTAGGGTGTCCAATGTTGGAAAAAAATGTGCATGGTGGTTGGGCCTGAGGCTGAGATTTGGACCCCTTATTCTTATTGGTGCCCTCTTTGTTGGTATCATTTCCCCAAATTGTGATCTGTTAGAAGAGTTGGTGTTTGAACCATCGATTTCTTGGGAAAAACCTTTATTTAGGGTGGAAAGGATGGGACTGGTACCATAGATGGTGGATCTAAATACCATATGGGATAACGATCACCATGTTTTTCATGGAGACCTGATATGTTGTAACCCCTGGTGGTGGGTAAAAGAATGGTATTTTGGTTATGGCCTTGGGGACCATTTTCCAAATAGGTATTTCCCAGTTGTTGGAGGATTTTCATGAATGGGTGGTGATGTGGATGTGTTTGAGGTAGGATGAGGTGTGTGTTCTTTAGTGGGATGTACCTCATTGATATCAACACCATATGAAGAGACTACATAGACTTGAGATGAACTTGTGGTATGGAGGCAAGGTGCAATTCCCTAATAAGATCCCATGGAGATGGGTCTTGAAATATTCCTAGCCCGACCTCAACGACTGGCGAGAGGTTGGAGTTGGATATTATAAGAGGGAGAATGTTGTCTATGTGGCTCAACCAATTGGGTTCATAGAGTGTTAATTGGTCGATGGTGGCTATCTTCCCATTGTGAGGGAACAACATGGTGTGAAATACGGAAGAGGTGACAAATTTCATGGTGTAAATGTAACTTCATATGAAGAGTATGTTGTAGTCCAATTGGGCATCGATGACTTAGATATCAATGAGAATCGTTTTTACCACTAGTTCAACTAGAATATTTTGGTAGAGGTCTTCAGGTTGTGACGGGTGGCCATTGTATGCTCGAAGATTAATGACCAAAGGGATGAGCTTAGGTGTTCTAGTTGTTTCCATAATTTTTTGGACATAATACATGTAGATTCCCCTTCGTCTATGATACACAAATGTACAATTATGTTTCATATTTTGGCTGAGATTTGGAAAAAAAATAAAGAAGGAAGGCATGATTCTACATTATCCAAATCAAAAGTGATAAAATGAGTGTATGATGGGTCGAATACCCCCAATTGTGAGAGCAAGGCCTTTCACTGTGAAGGGCATGTTTGGAGAACCTATAAAACATACATGGAAATTGAGGATTGAACCAATTCATCAATCATGCTATAGTTGTGTGTTTTCATAGCATGGGGGTTGTGCACATTCCTACATAGAGTTGCACAAGGTACTCGAGTGGTTAATTATGTGCTACGATGGGGTATTGTCATAGGTTGTCCTGCTGGTAATTGGGGTGATTCTTATGTGGTTGGATTTGGTTCAGGAGGCATACAGTACTGACGACTATGATTTTGTAGTAGAATTTCCTCTTCAATGGTGAGGATAATGTTGTGATCCATAGAATTTGTAGGTTGGGTTTGACCTGGGTTGGGGTACTGTCCCATCTATTGTGGGTGAGGGGTAGCCTATGGATGAGTATTGATGATTCCTTGATGAGGAATCAGGTTTTGGAAGACCCTTGGTTTCTAGCGTGGAAAACAATTTTGTGGTATTTGTGGGGGGGAGTTGTGGCGCAGGGGGTCTTTGTGTGTTCATGGTTTCTTTCATCCTATTGTAATTAGAAATTTGAGGGAAGTGGTGGGTATAATGGCCATACACACCACATCGTGTGAAAGGGAAATTGGTTCTAAGGTTTTTGTTTTTCCCTTGACATGGCTGGGAATTATTATTTCCCCCTTGGGGATTTTGGTTACCATTATTATGGTTACCTCATGCTGGGGGGTTTTACTATTGTGGGTTACACCCCTGTCCTTGGTAGTTATTGTTGTTGTTCTTACTCTTCTTCCTATTATTTTTGGATTAATTAGGAGGGTTTTCTGTATTCATCTGTTCAAAATGTTGAACATGTTGAATGGGAGAGGGTTGAATAAAATTCACATCTTCCTATTGTTTTCCATGTGTTGGGAAAAAGGGTTGAGAGGGACCACAAAAATGGTAGTACATATTATCTTTAAGGGGGGTCTGTAATGATTGTATGAGGTGGATGTTCCAATTCCACTATTGGAGTCATGCAGTGATAGGTAGTGGACTTGGAAGTGTCGTTTTCACTAGGTTTGTTGGTGTCTCAGGTATGTGTCCTCCCATCATGGAGGTAGGAGGGACCATGCAAGTTGGGGGAGGATAATATGGGTTCCCCCATAGGGATGGTGATATTTTTTGGCCCAAAACATGGGTAATGATTGAGCATATGGGTTAAAATGGGCCATGGACCAATCAACCCATATGCTACATGTGAAGCTCCAGGTTTGTTTTAACCAAAGGGGAGAGGATGGGGAACATTTGGTAATACGAAGTAGAGGTATCCTGATTGGGAATAAATAAGGTCAAACTATTGGGATTTTGAGATGGCTTCTTCTTCTAATTGAGGCAAAGTAGTAGCCACATCTCTGGATATGAATGAGACTAGTGATTTAAGAAACCAATATAGTCATTGTTGTGGGGTGGTATTAGCCTTGCAAATGCTTCTTGTTCGACACCATTCGTGAATATGATCAAAGATGTGGATGAATTTGGTTTGCTTGAATTAAAAGAGAATTTCCAAACCAGTGTCATTGTAGAAATGAAGTTGAAATAAGGATAAGAAGGCTTTGGCTAGTGATTCAAAGGTCATGTGGAACCATGATTTCTCATCCACATACCATTTGGCAGATGGACCAGTGAGTGTTCTCTGGAACAATATCAAATTAATGGAATATTCCATGATGTTGTTATAATAACATCAAAGGTTAAAGGCCATGATGCGGTTGGTTGGGTCTTCACCTAGTTTTCCTTCAAACTATGGGATGTCAGAAGGTAACTTGGTGGGCATGTTAGGCCAAGTGGGATCATGTAAGATTGGTTTATTCATTAATTTGATCGATTCAGATTATTTTTTGGCATAAAATGAGAGCAGGGATATAATAAATAAATGTACAGAGATATATCAGATATCCAATAATACAAAAAAATTATATCATAGATATAAACATAGAGATATAGTAATACACAATTTCGATTAATGATCGAAATGTATAGACTGTAAAATTACAGAGTGAAAGACTCACTAGAATGGTGGTATCTTATCTATGAGAAGAGATGTGATGGGTACACTCATTCGCAAGAAGATGATTACAATGAGGCTCTAAAGGTATTTTTAACATAAATAAAATCCAAAAACCTAACCCCGGAAGATGAAAAGACAACAATATTTTGGACCTCGTTTTGGGTAGTTTGGTGTATTAACTTCTCGGGGGCATAAATTTGGAATACGATCTTCGTTTGGGGCGCATGATAGCTCATTTGAAAGGTATCGTAGAAGAAATTCATTTTGGGGGCTCAATAAAAACCTTCAACTATCATTTAGGTGCTTGATCCCGAAAAAACTTCATTTAGGCCCTCAAAATGGCCCCAGAAGTTCAGGAACCAAAAAACTGCTAAAAATAGTAAATTTCCAGAAGATTGTTTTGAGCCAGTTAGAATAGGTGGGTGTCCACCAATATCCACCTGGATCAATCCTCCATCCTTAGGAAGAAATGGTCTCTATTGTTTTGAGTTCCCGGGGGAGAGGGGAAACCGTTTGTTGAATCTGCATCTTGATAAGCTGCTTGCCTTGCTAGAGAATTTGCGTTGCGTGGATTGTTGAAGGTTGTCAGGAACCTATGGATGGAAGGGTTGGACCTTTTTAACTAGTATAGATACATGAGATGACTGTGTGTAGAAGGAATCCTTGTGCTTTTCTTAGATATTGTAAGCCTACTTCTATTAGACATAAGGTGCTTGGACTGAGGCTGCAGTAGTTGTGGTGTTTTTTTGTTCACCTTTTGAATAAACTATGAAGAATATTAATTTTGTAGTATGTGATACTACCTTGAGGCATTGTTTAGGTGGGAGAGTAGTTGGAACTACCTATGGTATCTTGGAAAGATGACCCCCCAGAGTAACAATGACACTATGGGGTCGAGACTCATAAATAGCATGACGCTTCCACATATATGGCTGGACCAACAGAACATCACATACATCCATTGGAGAAACATCAAAAAATACCTCATCCTTAAAGGGATTTATATTGTATGACAATTGGAACTGCTCGCTGACACAAATTTCTCATCCCTGGAAAATCCACCTGATGTTGTATGGTTGTGGGTGTGGTGTTGTTGACAATCCCAACTATTTGATTACCCCTGCTGAGATGAGGTTCTTCTGGCTTCCACTATCAACAATAAAATGCAGTGGGGTCCCCTTCACCCACATCTGTGAATGAAAAAGGCACTCCCCCTCTTTAGGATCAACTGATTCTTCTGTTTGAATTGTTGCGGTTGCAACAGTAGTAGTGGGGTCAGCATCGATGATCTATATTTTCCCATTATTTTCTGAATCATATTCCAAATCAGAGTTTGACTCCTTGTCTTTGATATCTACAACCAATGATTATTTGAGAGACATCCATCGGTGTTGTGACAGGGGATTTTATGGAATTCACACCACTTTCCAGTGTCCTTCTTTGTCTTTTCGTTACCCTTTCTTTCCTATGGCTTGGGTTGGTTTTATGGAGGATGTTTGTTAGGGCCATATTTATGATTGTTTGGTTGTTTTGGATTCCCAGACCTGAACTCTCATTTGTTCTAGTGCCTAAATTTTTACTCGATTTTGACAGCATATCGATAGGAAGCTCATAGTGATGAGATGTCTAGAATTTTTTTTTAGTTTGGATGTACCTATGTAGAGCCCCATGGTATTTCAGAACCAGATGTCGCTCAGAGTCTTTTATACCTAGCTTAGTGCACAAGGCATGAAAATTATTTGTCAAATTTGGCACTGTTAGGCCCCTCTCTTTCCACAGTGTAGTCCATCTCATGTACTGGTCTTCATAGTTAGCAACAGGGTAATATTGTTCCTTGACCGCATCCACAAAAAAATCCCAAGTGGGCTCGACCCTATATATTCCATACTCCTCTATGGAACATTTCTTCCATTAATTTTCCCAATAATTTTTGACATGGGGGAGAGCCTTAAGGAGTGAAAAGGTGATCTTTCCCTGATAGAGAAATTATGAACAGAGAAATAACCTTCTAGAAGATTTAACCATTTTTCTAGGGCATTCGCATCTATCTATCCTTTAAATATGGGAATATCAAAATTAACTTTTACCTTGAAAGGTGAGGTGCCTCCAAAGTGGTAGATTGATGAATATGCACCTGTTGTTATTGACAAGCGTTGAAGGATGTGGGAAAATTTCTCCATCATTTTGTCCCTCTATCGCGTGAGAGCTTTCTCAAGAAACAAATTAATAGAATATTCTGCTCCATCGTTTTTATTTTCTTCTACCATGGAGGGTTTCTTGGGCATGTGAAAGCAATTTTCCTCAAGAGATACAAGCTTGAGACCCAACTTGATATACTCGGACCTCATTAGGGACATGCACTAAAAAAAATAATCAAGAGTAGCCTACTCTGACACCACTAATCCCGATTATTTTCGGCAAGAAACGAGAGTGAAGATACAATAAATAAATGTGTATAGATATATCATATATGAAATAATATAACATAATTAAATCATAGATACAAAAATAGAGATACAATAATACACAATTTCTATTAATGAGTGAAATGTAGAGATTGTAAAATTACAGAGTGAAAGACTTGCTAGAATGGTGGTAGCTTATCTCTAAGAAGAGATGTGATGGCTACTCTCATTCACAAGAAGAATATTACAATGAGGCTCTGAAGGATGTTTTGACATCAATGAAATCAAAAACCATAACCCCGGAAGATGAAAATCCAACAGTTTTGTGGACCCCGTTTTGGGTAGTTTGGTGTATTAACTTCCTACGAGCGTAACTTTGGCATACGATCTCCATTTGGAGTGAACGATATCTCATTAGAAAGGTATCGTCGAGGAGATTAATTTTCAGGGCTCAATCAAAGCCTTCAACTATCACTGAGGTGCTTGATCCTAAAAAAACTTCATTTAGGGCCTCAAAATGGCCCCATAAGTTTAGGAACCGAAAAATTGCTAAAAATAGTAAATTGCCATAAGACTGTTTTGAGCTAGTTGGAATAGGTGGGTGGCCACCGATATCCACCTGGATAAATCCTCCCTCCTTGGGAAGAAATGGTCTCCATTTTGTTGATTTCTTGGGGGAGAGGGAAAAGCATTTGTTGAATCTACATCTTGATGAGTTTCTTTCCTTGCTAGAGAAGTTGCATTGCTTAGCTTGTTGAAGGTTGTCAAGAACCTATGGCTGGAAGGGTTGGAACTTTTTAACTAGTATGGCTACATGAGATGATTGTCTGTAGAAGGAATCCTTGTGCTTTGCTTCAATCTTTTCTTCCTGATTCTATTGGAAATAATGTGCTTGGACTGAGGCTACAATTATTGTGGTGCTCTTTTGTTTACCTTTTGAAGAGACTGTGAAGAAGATTATTTTTCTAGTATGATATACTACCTTGCAGAATTTTTTAGGTGGGACAGTAGTTGGAACTACTTCTGGTATCCTGAAGAGATGACCCCCTAGAGTAAAAATGACACTACGGGGTTGAGATTCATAAATAGCATGGCGCTTCCACATATATGGTTGGCCCAACAGAACATCACAAACATCCAATGGGGAAACATCACATAATAACTCATCCTTGAAGGGATGGATGTCGTATGAAAATCGAAACTATTGGCTGACACGATGTTATATGGATGTGGGTGTGGTTTTATAGATAATTCCAATTGTTTGATGACCTCTACTGAGATGAGGTTCTTATGGATTCTGCTATCAAAAATAAAATGTAGCGGAGTCCCCTTCACCCACATCTATGAATGAAAAATGTGCTCCCCCTCTTCAGGATCTGTTGGTTCTTCTGGTTGAATTGTTGCGGTTGTGATAGTAGCAGTGGGGTATGCGTCGATGATATGCATTTTCCCATTATTTTCTGAATCAAATTATGAATTAGGGTTCAACTCCTTGTCTTTGATATTGGCCACCAATGACTATTTTGAGCGACATTCATCAGTTTTGTGCTAGGGCATTTTATGGAAATATCACCACTTTCTAGTGTCCTTCTTTGTCTTTTTGTTACCCTTACTTTCCTGTGGCTTGGGCTGGTTTTCTGGAGGTTGTTTGCTAGGGCCGTATTTATTATTCTTTGGTTTTTGTGGATACATACCCAAACTCCCATTTGTTCTGGTGCCTAAATTTCTGCTTGATTTTGATAGCATATCGATAGGTAGCTCTCAATGATGAGATGTACAAAAAATCCATTTCGTTTTGGATGTACCTATGCATATCCCCACGATATTTTTGAACCAGATGTCACTCAGAGTATTTGATATCCAACTTGGTGCACAAGGTATGGAAATTATTTTTGAACTCCGACACTGTTTGGCCCCTTTTTTGTCGTAGTGTGGTCCATCTCATGTATTGGTATTCATAGTTACCAATAGGGTAATATTGTTCCTTGACCGAATCCAAAAAAAATACCAAGTGGGTTTGGTGCCATATATTCTAGAATCCTCTGTGGAAATTTGGTCCCAGTAAATTTCCCACCAATTTTTGACATGGTGGAGATCCTTAAGGAGTGCGAAGGTGATCTTTTCCCTGTCAGAGAAATTATGAAAAAATAAATAACCTTCTAGAAAATTTAACCATTTTTCTAGGGAATCAACATCTATTTGTCCTTCAAATAGGAGAATATACAAATTAACTTGTACCTTGATGAAGACAAGCCTATTGTTATCCGCAAGCATTGAAGGATGTGGAAAAAATTCTCCATCATTTCGTCCCTATGTCGTGTGAGAGATTTCTCAAGCAAAAGATTAATAGAATATTCTTCTCCATCGTTTTTATTTTCTTCTGCCATGGAGGGTTTATTGAGAATGTGAGGGAGATTTTCCTCAAGAGAGACAAGATAGATACCCAACTTGCTATACTCGGACCCTGTCGGGGACATGCACTAAAAAAATGATCAAGAGAAGCCTACTCTAACACCACTGATCCAGATTATTTTTGGCACGAAATGAGAGTGAAGATATAATAAATAAATGTACAGAGATATATCATATATCCAATAATATAACATAATTATATCATATATATAAACATGAAGATACAATAATACACAATTTCTATTAATGAGTGAAATGTGTAGACTGTAAAATTACAGATTGAAAGACTCGCTAGAATGGTGCCAGCTTATATCTGAGAAGAGATGTGATGGATTTTCTCATTCACAAGAAGATGAGTACAATGAGGCTATAAATTCCTTTTTAACATAAATAAAATCCAAAATCCTAACCCTAGAAGATGAAAATCCAACAGTTTTGTGGACCTCGTTTTGGGTAGTTTGGTGTATTAACTTCTCGGGGATGTAACTTTGGCATACAATCTCTGTTTGGGGTGCATGATAGCTTGTTGGAAAGGTATCATTGAGGATAGTTATTTTTGGGGCTCTATCAATGCCTTATACTATCATTGAGGTGATCTATCTAGAAAAAACTTTATTTGGGCCCTCAAAATGGCCCCATAAGTTTAGGAACCAAAACACTGCTAAAAATAGTAAATTGCCAGAAGTCTATTTTGAGCCAGTTGGAATAGGTGGGTGGCCACTGATATCCACCTGGATCAATCCTCCCTCCTTATGAAGAAATGGTATCCATACGTTGATTTCCCAGGGGAGAGGGAAAATAGTTTGTTGAATCTGGATCTTGATGAGCTTCTTTCCTTGCTGGAGAAGTTGGGTTGCTTAGCTTATTGAAGGTTGTCATGAACATGTGGCTAGAAGGGGTGGAACTTTTTAACCAGTATGGCTACATGAGATGACTTTGTGCAAAAGGAATCCTTTCTCTTTGCTTGGATCTTTTCAACCTGCTTCTGCTGGAAAGAAGGTGCTTGGACTAAGGCTACAATTGTTGTGGTGTTCTTTTGTTCACCTTTTGAATAGAATGTGAAGAAGATTAATTTTGTAGCATGAGATACTACCTTGCGACATTGTTTAGGTGGAACAATAGTTGGAACTACCTCTAGTATCTTGTAGAGATGAACCCCCAGAGTAACAATGAAACTACAAGGTCAATACTAAAAAATAACCCAATGCTTCCACATATATGGTTGGCCCAATAGAACATCACATACATCTAATGGGGAAACATCACATAATACCTCATCCTTGAAGGGATGGATGCCTTGTGACAATCGAAACTACTGGCTGACACAGAGGTCTCATCCTTGGAGAATCCACCTGATGTTGTATGGTTGCGGGTGTGGTGTTGTCAAAAATCCCAATTGTTTTACAACCTCTGCCAAGATGAGGTTATTTTGGCTTCTTCTATCAACAATAAAGTACAGCAGGGTCCCCTTCACCCACATATGTGAATGAAAAAGGCACTCCCCCTCTTCAGGATCTACTGGTTCTTCTGGTTAAATTTTTCCGGTCATGACAGTAACAGTGGGGTTTGTGTCGATGATCTATCTTTTCCCATTATTTTTTGAATCATATTCTAAATCAAGTTTCAACTCCTTGTCTTTGATATCGGCCACCAACGACTATTTTGAGCGACATTCATCAGTTTTTTTCCAGGGTATTTTATGGAAATCGCACCACTTTATAGTGTCCTTCTTCTTCTTTTTGTTACCCTTGTTTTCTTGTGGCTTGGGTTGGTTTTCTGGAGGTTGTTTGTTAGGGCCATCTTTATTATTCTTTGGTTGTTGCGGATTCATAGACCTGAACTCTCATTTCTTTTGGTGCCTAAATTTATACTCGATTTTAAAAACACATCGATAAGTAGCTCCCAGTGATGAGATGTACAAAAAATCCATTTCGATTTGGATGTACCTATGCAGAGCCCCCCGATATTTTAGAACCATATGTCAGTTGGAGTCTTTCATACCCAACTTGGTGCATAAGGGATGGAAATTATTTGTGAACTCCGACACTATTTGGACCCTCTCTTTCCACAGTGTCATCCATCTCATGTACTAGTCTTCATAGTTACCAATAGGGTAATATTGTTCTTTGACCGCATCCACAAAAAAATTTCAATTGGGCTCAACCCCATATATTATAGACTCCTCTGCGGAAATTTTCTCCTAGTAATTTTCCCACCAATGTTTGACATGGGGGAGAGCCTTAAGGAGTCCAAAAGTGATATTTTCCTTGTCAAATAAATTATGAATAGAGAAATAACCTTCTAGCATATTTAACCATTTTTCTAGGGAATATGCATCTATCTTTCCTTCATATACAGGAATATCAAAATTAACTTGTACCTTGAAAGGAGAGGTGCCTCCAAAGTGGTCATTTGATGAATACATGCATGTTTTTATTGGCAAGCGTTGAAGGATGTGGGAAAAATTCTCCATCATTTCATCCCTCTGTCGCGTGAGAGCTTGCTCAAGCAACAAATTAATAGAATCTTATACTCTGTTGTTTTTATTTTATTCTACCATGGAGGGTTTCTTGGCCGTGCGAGAGTGATTTTTATCAAGAGAGACAAGATCAAGACTCAATTTTCTATACTCGGACCTCGTCGGGGACATGCACTGAAAAAAATGATCAAGAGCATCCTGCTCTGACACCACTAATCCAAATTATTTTCAGCAAGAAATGAGAGAGGAGATATAATAAATAAATGTACATATGTATATCATATATCCAATAATATAACATAATTGTATCATATATATATAAACATAGATATATAGTAATAAATAATTTCTATTGATGAGCGAAATGTATAGACTGTAAAATTACAAAGTGAAAGACTCGCTAGAATGGTGGCAGCTTATCTCTGAGAAAATATGTGATAGCTACACTCATTTGAAATAATATGATTACAATGAGGTTCTAAATAAATTTTTAACATAAATTAAATCCAAAACCCTTACCTCGGAAGATGAAAAGCCAACAATTTTGTTGACCCCATTTTGGGTAGTTTGGTGTATTAACTTCCCCGGGGCATAACTTTGGCATATGATTTCCATTTGGGGCGCACAATAGCTCATTGGAAAGGTATCATCAAGGAGATTAATTTTGGGGGCTCAATCAGATCCATTGTATATTATTTAGCTTCTCAATCCTGAAAAAACTTCATTTAGGCCCTCAAAATGGCCCCGAAAGTTTAGGAACCGAAAAACTGCTAAAAATAGTAAATTTCTAGAAAATTGTTTTGAGCTAGTTGGAATAGGTGGGTGGCCACTGATATCCACTTGGATCATTGGTAAAATATGGGATGTGGATATATTCCAATTATGGCATGACATGAGGTGTTCTAGCCATGGTGTCTAGTGGTTGAGAGGCAGTTCCTTGTGAGGAAGGTTGAGCTTCACCTCCTTGTGATGGAAGACTAGTGGGTGGATTGTTTGGGATGTTGGAACCAATAAAGGTGGAACCTAGCAAGAATAATCCTAAAAGTGTTGCACTCACAGTTGTATGTAATGGTTGGGCTGATGTGTCAACCAAATTAGTGACACCTCCCAATATTGGAGGGAGGTTCTGCAGGCATCTAGAACAATGGGGATTCTTTGGTTCCCCTATGATTATGAACTTGCTAGGTTGTGATGAGAGAAATGAATAAACAAGTGATTTTTATATTTTTTTGACTATCTCAACAATGTCATTCACAATTGCATGTAATAAATAATGGATATCATATATAAAACAACTAAACAAGAAACAATGTAGGGTAGTTTAGGTTTTATCCACATAGGGGAATAAAAAAGTTGCATGTCTCCTAAAAGACATATCATCCTTCTTCTCAAAGTATCACAAGGCCTTCCAAAATCACTCAATAATGGGGTATGAACCCACAATAATGGGGTATGAACCCACCAGAAGAGGAACTAGTGAAGGTATGAACAATCATTTATAATGAGGCGTGAAGGGGGCATATCCCGAAAGTACTAGTGATATTTCCCAATAACCATTCAAAATTTGATTGAGCTGATATTGTAGCCCATAACCGCCACCTTGGTAGAAATCCCAGTTTTTGGAAACTAAGTTACCTCGATCAAGTGCGACATTTATATTTTAGGCCTAAGAAACGAGTCAAGGTTTGGATTCTTTCTAAGAGTTGGGTGACTCAAGGAGGCACACATAGAACAACCATACCTCGGCCTTCAACCCTTCATGGGCATCCCAGGCCTTATGGTGTAGGAAATCTTGATTTAGAGGATTTTGGTTCCCTAATTATCAACTTCTAAGTTTAAAATGTGAAAATTATAATGGGGGGTTGTTTGGATAACTACCCCCAAAATCTTAACTTAGACTACAAACTTCTTTTGTGTTCCTCCTATGGAGGTTAAAAATGAGTTGCTTTAAGGGTCAATTTTAGGATTTGAAGTAGGTTGTGAGATTGGTGTCATGAACTAATCTCATTGATGAAAGTGGTGTGGAAATTTTTCAAGGATATATGTAGTCTTTCTGATTCTCCTACATCACTTGTGGATGCAGGGAGAAGAGCATACTATGACTCCAAATATGCAATAGAAATATATAAGTGTGTGGTGAGGTGCTATTGTGTGCATGAAGTGATGGTGTCAACAATAATTTTCAATAAGTTAGTGATCAAAATTTTATCATGTGGACATCACTTGGTCCATTACAAATCTTGATTAGTCTATCTTACTAAGTGAGTTTAGACAATTGTTGCGAAATTCAAAACCCCTAGATCACTAGAAATGCAGACATATGGGTCCTTAATTTTGATCCTTTAAAATCCCAAACAGGTTTTATAATCTAAGAAAATGAAACTCTTCCTATATTTCAAAACATGTGAACATTCGGTCCTTACAAATCCTTTAAACTTCCTAGTTTGTTTTTAATTAGTTTGAGAATTTTGAAACTATCCTAATATTGCAAGCATGTAGGCATGAATGGGCCCTTTACTCCTTTAATATTTTGTTTTAACTTTTCAACAAGAAAACTAAGAGGTAGTGACCTCTTGATGCAGGAGCATTGCCATCAAGCGCAAGTGGAGGACAACTAGATATACACCAGCACGCATTTTGAAGACATTTGAATTTCAAAAGAAGAACATTAATGTAATAGCTGGAAGAATGTAATTACTCTTAAATGTTTTGGGGATTGTAATGCAGATCTTGAGCATTGCTCTCATCTGTCGGTTGTAGGCATTTCATGTAATAAATGTAAAGTAGTTGTAGTCTTTAATTCGATAAGATAGCTTAGAGTTGTAGGAGGGAAAAATCAAGAAATCTCCCTCGTATGTATTGTAGGATTATTCTCATTGTAAAAAATATGTAGAGCAAGAGAGTATAGGAGAGCAGAGAAGAAAATAGGTTGTAGAAGTTGTTTGAGAAGATAGTTGTTGCTATAGAAACCATGTATAGAAGAACTTGAATTAATATAAGAAGGATTTAATCCAATTTCATGGTGTTGTTATGATTACTATATGCATCTATTGAATGGTATGTTTACAGTCTATTTATATGCTCTGTTATATATTTGTTTCAATGCTTTATGTGTATGATTTCATGTTGAATGTATGAAGTCTGTGAGAGGGAGAGTATAAGTTTCAATTTCTCCTCGTCCTGAGAATTCCTGCAAGGAGTGCAGTGAAGGTCCGCAAGTAGTGCGTTGACAAGATTTTGAGTTTTACCTCAGAAAAGCTCAGGAGAGATAGAGTTGTTCTTATACCAACAGAAGTGAAAGTATAGCACAAAGCCGTGCAAGGTGTGTGCAAGCTGAGAAAATTCCTAGAATTTTCCAATCCAAGGGAGCGATTGAAGAACTTATGTCACAAGGAGTGTGTAGAGTTGGGAGATATCAGATAATTAGGGATTATCGTGAAGGTTGCAAGGAGTGCATGCAGGATTCCTTAGAATCCTTGAGTTGCAGCAAGAATCAATCTCAGGAGAGATAGAGACTCGAAGAAAGTTTAGAGGAAGGGTGAGGGTCGAAGTCACCTCGCAGAAATCAAGCTCAAGAGGGAAGATGCCAAGTTATTTGGCGAGGAACTATTGAGAGATTGAATGGACGATTAGAATTGTCGGAGGGAGAAACACCAATTTTCCGTGGACCGTTGGATCCAGTAGATCCGTGGAGAGGATAAGACTGAGTGTCTTTCAACACTCGCAAGCTCATGAGAGATAACAACCGTCAGATCCAGACAAGCATGAGTCGTTGATTGGGCACTCTGAAATATTGAAATTTCGGGAGTCAAGAGAGTGGAGGAACTTGCTACTCGAAAGTCGCGAGTCGCAAAATCCTAACTTCGCGAGAAAAAGGATCTGGACCATCAGATGATGGTGGAAATCAAGACCGTCGATTTGGCATAAGCGATCATTGCGCTTTCACATTTTGGGAGAAGGGGAGAGGGTCACTTCACAAACCCCTGACACGTGAAGTCCTGACATGCTTGAAGGTTGGGCCCTAGGTCGCAGCCGAGGGTCACATCAGTGAATAATTTAAGGGAGGATCTAGGGACCATTAGCCCATTTTGTGGTTTTTGGAATCAGAGGTGTCGGGGTGCCTCGCAACGAAAGTCTTGAAATCGCGAAACGCGATGCACCCTTTGGGGTTAAGTTTGTGGTCATGCCGGTGGTCACTTGGAGTGGAGGCTCGTGTCTAGTGCATGTTTGTGTGGGTGGAGAATATAAATGGAGACCTGTGGTTATATGTGTGAAGGGTTCCATCGGGGACCAAAGGAGCCATTTTGGCTCGAGAATTAGAAGATTCAAAGACCTGGAGGTCAGCAGACCATGCCGAGGTGGGGGTCTGTGTCAGGTGGTATCAAAGCTAACAATTTTTTTTTCTATAGAGAGAAGACAGAGGACAGTTGTGATTTGAATTATGTGTGGACATATTTAAACAATTCCACCAAGAAGATGTCTAGAAAAAACTTTACCCGATCCAACTGTGGAAAGGGAGATGAGATATATTTGTGCTCGATTGGATGCCATGGATACAACACAGAGGTGAACACCTGATACTGGAGATATCAGTGAGGCTGAAAGTGAGAATGAAGCCGGAGCCGAAGAAGAATTTGTAGCCGAAGATGTTGCAGAGGAACGTCTATTCAAAGTTGTCGCAAGGATAGGTGCAGAGAAAAAATAGAAATCCCAATGTATGAAGGTAACTTAGACGTTGAGGAGCTGCTATATTGGTTTAAAGGTCTGGATAAATATTTTGATTATGAGGATATAGAATAAGATAAGAAAGTAAAACATGTTGTCACTAGACTGAAAGGACATTCACCACTGTGGTGGGATGAACTGCAGGCTGACAGGCATTGCAAAGGAAAACAAAGAATCAAAAGATTGGACAAGATGGTCGCTAAGATGAAATCCAAATTCATACCCAGATATTACCAAATCAATATATTCTGAAGAATGCATAATTTGAGACAGAAAGGGATGACAGTGAAGGAATACACTGAGGAGTTTTACAAGTTAAATATCAGAGATGGTCATCACAAGAGTGATGATGAAAAAGTAGATATATGAATGAAATGAGATATGAGATTCAATATGAGATGAGAATGGTGACAATCAAGAATGTAGAAGATGCTTATCATATTGCTTCAAAGGAAGAAGTGAAATTGGCCCGAAATCAAGGTCAAAGGGGAAGAGGTAGAAGTTAGAGTAGAGGAAAAGTAGTTTCCCAGGACAAAGTACAGAAGCCCAAGGATGAAGAGAAGAAACCTCATAACCACCCAAAAAGGGGAGGAATCTCACAAGGAGGATTGTATGTTGATAGGAACACTTTTCCTCAAGAAAGAAGAAGAGGAAGAGGCAGAGGAGGTGAAATAAAGTGTCTTGTTTGTGGAAATATCATACACAAATCATGGGAATGTCCTGATAGAAAAAGAGATGGAGGAGGGGAAGCTCACATTTTAGAAGCGCAAAGGCGAAATGTTGAGGAAGAATAGGTAGAAGGTGGAAGATCCTTGATGATGAGGAAAATTCTCTTTAAGCCAGAGAAAGAGATGGAGGATCCAGTCTAGAGGAACAGTTTGTTTAGGACTGCTTGCAAGACCAAGGATAGGGTATGCAAGGTGATAGTTGACAGTGGCAGCATGGATAATCTAGTATCCACGAAGATGGTGGAGAAGATGGAATTGGAGACAGTTTCACATCCGAGCCCATACAAGGTTTCGCGGTTACAAAAAGGACATCAGGTAACAGTCACTAAACAATGTTTATTTGAACTTAAGATATGGGGATACATAAATGAGATCTTATGTGATTTGATTCCCATGGATGTCTTTCATATTTTGTTGGGAATACTGTGGAAATATGACAAAAATGTTATTCATGATGGAAGAAAGAACACATACACCTTGGAGAAGACTGGTAGGTTGCTGCCAATTGAAGACAAGAAGGTGAAACAAGAAACAAGCAATACTATACTTCTCATGAGTGGGAAGGAAATTTTGGATGAAGCCAAGAAAGATGAAGAAATGAAGTTTTTTGTGGTAAGAAAACCTATAGTCATCTTGACCAGTACTTTGGTAGATGATATACCTGAGGAGATTCAGGAACTGCTAGAGAATTTTGCTGACATAGTGGTGGACAAATTACCTTGTTCATTTGCGCCCATCAAAAGTATAAGCCATCACATCGACCTTATACCAGGGGTGAGTTTACCAAAAAAAGCATCGTACAGACTGAAACCATGAGAGAATGAAGAGGTCAAGAAGAAATTCTAGGATTTGATGGACAAAGGGTTGATTAGAGAAATCTTGAGTCCATGCATTGTGCCAACAGTGTTAAGTTCGAAGAAATATGGTGGATGGAGAATGTGTACAGAATCGAGGGCTATAAATAAAATCACCATCAAGTATAGATTTCCTTTACCCAGGATGGATGACTTGATGGATTGCTTGAGTGGAGAAAAGTTTTTTTCAAAAGTTGATTTGAAAAGTGGATATCATCATATTAGAATGGGGGAAGGTGATGAATGGAAGACAAAATTCAAGACGAATGAAGGATTGTATAAATGGCTTGTCATGTCATTTGGCTTGACGAATGCACAAAGTAATTTTATGAGATTGATGAATGAAGTCTTGAAAGAATTCATTGGAAATTTTATAATTGTATATCTTGATGATATAATGATCTTCAGTAAGACTGAGGAAGAACATTTGAGACATTTAGATTTAGTGATGAGGAGGTTGGAACAAGACAAGTTGTTGATAAATCTGAAGAAGTCATCTTTCGTGAAGATGAAACTCATTTATTTGGGTTTCATGATCCCTTTGAATGAGTTGAAGATGGATCCTGAAAAGGTAAAAGCAATCAAAGAGTGGTCATCACCAAGGAACATCTTTGAAGTAAGAAGCTTCCATGGATTAGCCAGTTTTTACAGGAAGTTCATCAAAAATCTTAGTGGGATTTCTGCACCAATGATGGACACAGTCAAGAAGAGACATAAATCATTTCATTGGACAGAGGAAGTGGAGAAAAGTTTCAATTTTTTAAAGGAGAAGATAATTGGACAACCATTTCTAGTTCTGCCAGATTTCAGTAAAACATTCCAAGTGAGATGTGACGCAAGTTGATTTATGATTGGAGAAGTCTTAAGTCAAGTCAATAGACTAGTTGCATACTTCAGTGAGAAGCTGAATGAGAACAAGATGAAATATTCCACGTATGATAAAGATTTTTTTGCAATCATACAAGCGTTGAAGAAATGGAGGCACTACCTAGTTCCAAAAGAGTTTGTTTTGTATAGAGACAACCAGGCCTTACAATTTATAACCACACAGGAGAAACTGAACCAGAAAAATTAAAAATGGGTTGAGTTCATGCAGAACTTTACTTTTTTTACAAAGCACATTTCTAGAAATGTTAACAAGGTTGTTGATGCATTGAGCAGGAAATGTTTGATTCTACAGGGGTTTCGGGTGAAGACTGTTGAACAGGATAAGTCAACTGAGAGGGGGGGTGAATCAATTGTATAAAATTTATTTCATTTTATAAGAAGATTACTTATTAATCAATAAATCATGCCTTTAACATTAATTATTGCAAATTTTGGGGTTATTTACTTAACTTTTTGTTTGACTAATTCATAAAACCGAAAGTTGTGCCAATGTAATGCCATTCTGAATCTTCAACACATGTATGCGCCATTTGTGGTAAGACTGTTTATTTATAGTTTGTCTCTTCATACCTATGACCGAAAACTATGCCATTCTCTCTCAGCGATGGAATGTTATTCTGAAAACTATGCCATTCCAAATCTACCATAAACAACAATGCCGATAAACTCCACAATGCTAACAAGCTCTCTATTCAAAATACTCAGTTTATAATAATGTTTTCCAAATGACAACTGCACCTATAACAATAATGCCAACAAGGACATTTAACTAATATGCCAATATTGGAGAAGATCTAACCCATGTAGACCTCGACCATAGCCATTGCTAACATTTTATGCCATATTAAACTTTGATATTGAATATTTAAAGTTAACATCAATGACAACTAAAGTTAACATCAAATGACAACATGTTGAATGTAATTCCAACACTGTCCATTCAACAACCTGGCCAACAATCTTAGGTTTTGATAACCTTAAGGAAATGTACATAGATGATTCATATTTTAAGGACGCTTATGAAGCATGTGAGAATCCTATTCTAAGGGACAGAATCCAATGGATTGAATACTTAATTCAATACGGATTGTTATTCAAAGGAAATCAGTTGTGTATCTCGAAACTTTCTATGAGGGAAAACCTTTTGAAGGAAAAGCCTAGTGGGGGATTGGTTGGACATTTTGGCCATGATAAAACATTTTTGTAACTGAACAGTTTGTATTATTAGCCAGGAATGAGGACATATGTGCGGAATCGTTTCAACAAATGTAGAATCTTCCAGCACGAAAAGGGGAAAAGACAAAATACAGGGTTGTATCAACCATTGCCAATACCAGAGAGGTTGTGGGACATGGTAAGAATGGATTTTGTGTTAGGATTTCCAAGGACACAAAGAGGTTGTGATTCCATATTTGTGGTAGTCGATAGATTTTCCAAAATGGAACATTTCATCCCATGTTAGAAAACCAATGATCACACATTTCAAACATGTTTTTCAAAAAAGTTGTTTGACTTCATGGTTTACCCAAGAGTATTGTTTCAGATAGAGATACCAAATTTGTTGGTCATTTCTGGAGGATACTGTGGAAAAAATTGGGGATGAATCTATCTTTTATATTAGCATATCACCCTCATATGGATGGGCAGACTAAGGTAGTAAATCAAAGTTTGGGAGAATTATTCAGGAGTTTAGTAGTTGAACATCATAGTCAGTGGGATCAAATTCTGCCGCAAGTGGAATTTGCATATAATGACTCACCTAACTGGAGCACAGGATAGAGCCCATTCCAGATAATGTATGGAATGCAGCCAAGAGGAGTATCCGAGTTGAGAGACTTGGAGCAGAATGAGTTCAAGAGTGCTAGAGCAGAAGATTTTGTAGCAGAGATGCAAGAGCTCCATAGTAAGATTAAAGAGCAATTGCAAAGTTCCAACCAGGAATACAAGCATAGAGAATATCAGCACAGGAGAGAGCTTCAATTCAAATTTGGATATTTGGTCTTAGCACATCTAAGAAAATAAAGGTTCCCAAGAGGAACATATAACAAGCTAAAGATGAAAAATATAGGGTTGTGTAAGATTTTGAGAAAATTTGAGGCAAATGCTTATGAGATAGAATTGCCAAATGATGTGGTCATATCACCCATATTCAATGTAGCATATATGTACCCTTACAGAGTAGATGAAGAGAGAGGAGAAGATAATCAAAAGGAATTTTAGTGGGTCAAGAAGATGCTTGTAGCTGAAAAGCCGCAGATGGAAAAGATCATTGATCAGAGAGTTGGTAAGAAAACCTGGAGGAAGACATATTTTGAATAACAGATAAAATGGAAGGGACACCCAATTGAGGATGTCAATTGGTAAAGTGAAGAAAATATCCAGAAACATGGATAGATGGTGCAGGAGCTCATGGACATGATTCCATGAATTTTCAACCAAGAGGAGTATGATGCAAGAGCATCGCCAGAAACTGCAAGTGGAGGACAGCTAGATATGCACTAGCATGCCTTTTGAAGACATTTAAATTTAAAAAGAAGAACATTAATGTAATAGCTGGAAGGATGTAATTACTCTTAAATGTTTTGGGGATTGTAATGCAGATCTTGAGCGTTGCTCTCATTTCCCGGTTGTAGGCATTTAATGTAATAAATGTAAACTAGTTGTAGTCTTTAATTCGATAAGATAGCTTAGAGTTGTAGGAGGGAAAACTCAAGAAATCTACCTCGTATGTATTGTAGGATCATTCTCATTGTAAAAAAGTTGTAGAGCAAGAGAGAATAGGAGAGCAGAGAAGTAAAAAGGTTGTAGAATCTGTTTGAGCAGATAGTTGTTGTTATAGAAACCATGTGCAAAAGCACTTGAATTAATATAAGAAGGCTTTAATCCAATTTCATGGTGTTGTTATGATTATTGTATGCATCTATTGAATGGTATGTTTACAGTCTTCTTATAAGCTCTGTTATGCATTTGTTTCAATGCTTTATGTGTATGATTTCATGTTGAATGTATGAAGTCTACGAGAGGGAGAGTATAAGTTTTAATTTCTCCTCGTCCTGAGAATTCCTGCAAGGAGTGCAGTGAAGGTCCACAAGGAGTGCGTTGACAAGATTCTGAGTTTTACCTCAGAAAATCTCAGGAGAGATAGAGTTGTTCTTATACCAACATAAGTGCAAGTATAGCATAGAGTCATGCAAGGTGTGCGCAAACTAAGAAAAGTCTTAGAATTTTCCAATCCAAGGGAGTGGTTGAAGAAATCCTGTCACAAGGAGTGCGTAGAGTTGGGAGATATCAGATAATCAAGGATTATCGTGAAGGCTGCAAGGAGTGTGTGCAGAATTCCTTAGAATCCTTGAGTTGCAACAATAATGAAGCTCAGGAGAGATAAAGACTCAAAGAAAGTTCAGAGGAAGGGTGAGGGTCGAAGTCACCTCGTATAAATCAAGCCCAAGAGGGCGGACGCCAAGTTATTTGGTGAGGAACTATTAAGAGCCTGAACGGACGGTTGGAATTCTCGGAGGGAGAAACACCAATTTTCCATGGACCGTTGGATCCAGTAGATCCATGGAGAGGATAATAGTGAGTGTCTTTCAACACTCGCAAGATCAAGAGAGATAGAAACAATTAGATCCAGAGGAGCGTGAGCTATTGATTGGGCACTCTGTAATATCGGCATTTCGGGAGTCGGGAGAGTGGAGGAACTTGCTACCTGGAAGTCATGAGTCACGAAATACCGACTTCGTGAGAAAAATGATCTAGATCGTTGCATCGTGGGGGAAATCAGGACCATTGATCTGGCAAAAGAGGTCATCGCGGTTTCACATTTTGGGAGAAGGAGAGAGGGTCACTTCACAAAGCCCCAACACGTGAAGTCATGACATGCTCGAGGGTTGGGCCGCAGGTCGCAGTCGAGGGTCACATCAGTGAAGAATTTAAGGGAGGATCTAGGGATCGTTAGCCCATTTTGAGGTTTCGGGAATCAGAGGAGTCGGGGTACCTCACAATGAAAGTTCTGAAATCGTGAAATGCGATGTGACCTTTGGGGTTAAGTCTCTGGTCACGTTAGTGGTCACATGGAGTGGAGGCTCGCATCTAGTGAAAGTCTACGTGGGTAGAGCATATAAAAGGAGACCTATGGTTATATCTGTGAAGGGTTCTAGCAATGACCAAGGGATCCATTTCAACTCGAGAATTGGAATATCCAAAGACCGGGAGGTCAGCAGACCCTTCTAGGTGGGGTTTTGTGTCACCTCTCCTAATTGTTTGATTGATTAAAGAGATATGGTTTTTCTTAAGAGACCTTTTTTTGATTCCCCCAGATCGCTTATGTTGGAGATATTACACACTCACCTATAATTATTTTCCAAAGTTTTACCATCCAATGTTGAGAAATCTTCCTTAGATGAGAATATTCCCCTACAAAATAGGGTGTTCCTCTTCATTTCAGAGTCATTTATAGTCAATTAGACTAGTGGAAGTCATTCATGCATGGAAACCTCGGTTTTATCACCAGCAGTTACATGTGTCTCTCTCACTTCCACACATGTGTCTCAGCTAACTGATGATTACATGGATTAGTTAACTAGGACTAGGTGGAATTTCACTCCATCGTTTGTCAGTGAGTGTCTAAATATCTCTACATCACTACTATGGTGGATTAGTTACTCATGTAACGTATATCTATTGTAAATTATTCACTCTTTGAGTGTGGAATACGGTTAATGAAAATTCTTCCATTCTTTCTCTATTGCTTCTTCTTTCTCAATTTCTCTCTGCAAATGTGTGTGATATTTTCTAGCTAGATCTATTATGTGAAGTTTCAACAAATTTACATGGTATCATAGCCGATGGATTGCTAAGCAAATCTACACAAAATTATTTTTTGCAGGTACCAAAGGTTGAAGGACGCAGAAAAGATGGATTATTCACTTACAATACTTCTCACGCCTCATAACTATTTGGAATGGAACCAAAAAAAATTCTTCTTATCATATGTAGAGGCTTGTACCAAATAACTATGGCAATGGAAGTAGAGCCTTATTCCGTCGATGAGAAAAACAACTTTCTCAATAGACAAGATATGGCCCTAGGATTTATCGGCTTGTCCATTTCTCCAGAAATTGTCCACCAAGTATATGATGTCTCACAAGACTCAAATATAAATGAATTATGGACTATATTGGAGGTTTTATTCAGGAATAAAGAAGATTGTGAAGATTTCATGTAGGAGGTTGAACATATAGAGCCAGAAGAGAATCCATCAGAAGATCAAACATTTTATTTTGAAGAGTCTTCTACACAAGTATTTGCACAAATTTGTATTACATTAATTGTAGATGATGTCTACTCTATTTAAGATTTGTTTTCTAAATTTCATGTGGAATATATATTTCATGCATCTCAGGATTCACATGAAAACACTTTTCCATGTCCCATGCATGCATCTCAGGAACAACATGCATGCATCTCACGAGACAAAAAAGGGATCTGCCCACATCAGACTCATTTATGATATTTTATGAGAATTGTTTTTATAAACAAATTGGATATTTGAATTCCTCTCAGAAAAATATCCAATTTCAAAAAAATAATCATCCAAAACAGAGTTCGAGAAGTGAAGTTATGATCATTGTAAAATAAAAAACAATTCAACGTTTTTACGAAAAGGGTCACACGGTTTTCAAAGTTTCATCCAAACTTTGTTTGGATCTTCTTCATTACAAGAAGAGAAAGTGGATATGTGTGGAAATCTCAATGGTTCATCTACTGCATCAAATCTGTGTAAACATCTACATCTTCAACAAAATCTTCAACAAGCACAAACTTCCATAGTTGCAAGGTCTTCTTGGACTGAAGGACAAGGTTGCTTAGCAACTGCTTTTTGTTCCTTCTCATTCTTTTTTATGCATTGTAATTTGTGGGGGGCGGGGGGGGGTGTTCCCATGAGGTTTTTCTTATTTCCTCATTTTTTCAGTGTCTCATTCTTATATGCATTGTAGAATGGGTACCTAACATGGCCTTGGTTTACAAGACCCATTCATCATGTACACCCTAGTAGTGTTCAGGGGGGGTGTTGGAGATATTACACACTCACTTATAATTATTTTCCTAAGTTTTACCATCCAATGTTGAGAACTCTTCCTTAGATGAGAATATTCTCTTTAGAGAATATTCCCCTACAAAATAGGGTGTTCCTCTTCAGTTCATAATCAATTACACTCAGTTAGACTAGTGGAAGTCACTCATGCATGGAAACCTCGGTTTTATCACCAACAATTGCATGTGTCTCTCTCACTTCCACACATGTGTCTCAACAAACTAATGATTACATGGATCAATTAACTAGTACTAGGTGGCAGTTCACTCCAATGTCTGTAAGTGAGTGTCTAGATCTCTCTAGATCACTACTATGGCGCATTAGTTACTCATGTAACTTATATCTATTGTAAATTATTCACTCTTTGAGTGTGGAATACAGTTAATGAGAATTCTTCCATTCTTTCTCTCTTGCTTCTTCTTTCTCAATTTCTCTCTGCAAATGTGTGTGGTATTTTCTAGCTAGATCTATTCTATGCAGGCTTAATGCATTTATAGCTCAAAGGTGCAAGGGAAAGATCATACTCAAGGATATCAAAATCACCTTCTAGTCTTGATTTAGATGATGTTTGTAAAATAAAAATTTTAAATTTAGAATTCAAATGCTATATTGATCCATTGTTGGATGTATGGGATGGCACTACAAGGAAAATACCTTTTAGTGGAGGTTATAGCAAAGGTTTCTAGTGTTACAAAATTGGCAAAAATTGTCAAAAAACCTCTACTACAACATATGTTTTCAATAGCAGATGTTTTTTATGATAATATAATGGAAGTTGAGTATAACTAAAAGAATCTTGGCCGACGAAGGTGTTATCGGATGTTTAAAAATCAATGCGTTTTTATAAGGCACAAGCATTGGTGCATACATACACCTACAACACCAGTGTTGTACACTTAACATCAAGCACCGGGGTAGTAAAATATTAAAGCATCGAGGCATTTGTATTATAAGCACAAGGTCTTTAATAGTAAAATGCATCGGGGGAGTTTAAAATAATTAAGCATCGAGGCTTTCCGCATAGAACACACCGGTGCACTATTAATAAGACGGAATCAATGATATATAAAATAATATGCAGTGGTGTGTTACTGGGAAAAACCCCATGATGCATTAAAAATTGAAATCACTAGTGCTTTGCAGTAACAAACAATCCCCAGTGCTTATCAATAACACAATAGCGTCAGTGTGTATTAATAACACATAATCACAGGTGCTTCATATAAGCTTAACGCACCAAAGGCCAATTTTTAAATATAATTTTGTGGTATTAAATTAATATTGAAACTAGTGCTAATTGATTACATAAAAGCACCAGTGTGAATTTCATATGAAACGCACCAGTGAGTTTTAATATTAAACACACCGATGAGACTAATATTTAAAATACACCAAGAAACATCAACCTATGATAGTGCAATTATTGTTATTTTTTAATTCCATTATTTATCAAAAAATTTACATGTATCTTATATTTTGATTAGTGAATTTGGATATGATGTTTGGATTAATTTGTTATATCATCAGATTTTGTTCTCTTCATTATAATATTTAGCCACCCATATATTTAATTAGTGATGTAACATTTCATAGCGACATTGGACAACACAATAGAATAAATTAAAACATATTTTATTATATGAATACGAGGGTCTTTGTCATACAAAATGGGACACTTATCGATAATCCCTTGTTTTTCAATTGGGACACTATGTCCATTACATTAAACAAAAATGTCCAATTTTCAGACAATTCTTTCAAAAAAATATAATTTTAGCTTGCATGGATATCCAAATATATTGGTCATCATTCTTCACCGGAATTGTTGTTAGTGCTCGAGCTACTTCCATGCCTTGGGTTATTTTGTTGAATGTTTGGTTTATTTCCTCGATCGTTTTGTTCTTATTCAAGTTCCATCTACAAACATAAAAATAAATTGTAATGAGTCTATCTATATTTGTGAGAGTAGTGAAAATTGAAATAAATAATATACATGAATGTAAATTGAAAAGAGATGTACCTCCAAAGAAAGAATTGATTTATATATGAATCATACACATATGTTCAAAATCAAATCTCATGCCTTGTTTCAACAATTCCTCTATTGGCTCAGTTTCTTGCAAGTTTTATACCCCATAATAAATTATAGATTTAATATAAAGTATTATTTTTGTTTCATTAATTATAAAATGATAGAAGTAAAACAACATATATTATACATACAAATCCCACAATTAATTTTTCATATGCCAACATATACTCACAACCCTTAATTAACCCAATGTAAATCATTTTTTTCTGATGGCTCTTCTTTATATGTTAGCACATGTTTGAAGACATTCAAGGATGGTTGTTGTAAAACAACTTAAAATATACAAAAAAAAAAACTTAAGTTGTTATAAGGAAATAACAATTACTCACAAACTTTACTGTCAACCATTTTCTTCCTTGTCGTCCAGTTTTATGTGTAGAATGAGTTTCATTTTCTTTTCTTTTCTGTAAGAGAATATTTAAAATAAATATTTAGTGCTTAATTAATTATTTGCACCTAATAGAAAAAATCAATGATTACATACATTTGAATCACATTGTTGTTGAGATAGCTCCTCCTGTGATGCAATTATGTCCAATTCTTTGACCATCTCCTTGTACACTTTTTTGGACATTCCTAATGGAAAATTTCAGATATCAACTCGTTGATCCTTTGGGATTTTCATAATTTTCCTGAAAAAATAACAAGACAACAAAATATTTTTATATTGATATATGAAAACTAAATATCACTAAATTGATATATTCATAAATGAATACTTTGTAATATATATATATATATATATATATATATATATATATAGAGAGAGAGAGAGAGAGAGAGAGAGAGAGATTCTAAAAAGGTGTTTTTACGAATATTACTTTTTGAATGATTCTTTTTTGTTGTTGTATGCTTTTACTATTGCAAGTCTGATAGGTGTCATTGACCATTGCTCTTGAAATGCTTCATGTAAATATAACCTGGTTCTTGGAATCATTCGATTGATTTCTATATTTGTCAGGCTACTAAATTGAAGCTTTTAAGTGACCTGAAACACTAAATTGTCAAACCAGGGTTGGTAAACTTTGAGTTGATACACAGTATGTGCAGGTAAGCGTCTAGTCTCTATCTGAATGCTATCCTAAGAAGAAAACACACACCTATTCTGAGAACTTGAATTTTAATAACTATCTTGAAACTGAGCATTTCCTATTCAAGTTATCAACAGAAAAATAGTCTTGTGCTCAAATGCTGGTACTTCTATTTCTATCCAACAGTGTGGTTCCACAAGATTATTTTACCTCTATGTCCGATCATTTACCATCATCATTTCTATTCAAGTCATGACACAAAGAGTATTTTCGAAAATGCATTCAATCCGGTTATCAAAATGAATCAAAAGCTGCCTACAGGAAAACATAGTAGTTTCCTACTTACTGGTACCAGGAGCTCCCCCTTGTTCCAACTGTAATCTAACTGTTCTAAGAAGGCAAGGTAACTACTATCTAACAAAGCAAAGTGCATGCTAACTCTGAGTTATGTTCAAATCGAAAACTGGAAGCCAAACAAACCATACTCATACTCTAAACCCTACAGGCATCAGTTATGTATTCAATACTTCGCAACGTCAAAGGTAACAGTACGCTA
>ML788488.1:521601-532266 GCA_009831015.1 Picea engelmannii
ACAAAAAGCCCCGAGTCTCGGCGGAAACTTCCCTGATTTTTTGCATTGTTAGGTACTCGCGGGCTGTTTTGAGCTAGCCCGCGGATACCCGCGTGCAGTAAGAGGACAGCAAGCGGTTGCCCGCGCCTAGTGAGAAGTTAGGGTGCGGGTTGTTTGTTTTAAGTGGTTTTTTGAGGAAATACTCAGCATGGCTTTGGCTAGGAAGAGGCATGAGTTGGCCTGATGCCAGGTAAACCTGTATGGTGCATTTTAGGGTTATAACAGGTTTCGAGCGCAAAGAAATATCAAAAATATAAGGAACTCTCGGTCCTATGGAATAACTTATGCATGGGCACCAAATGACACAAAGGTTCTAACTAAGGAACCCATGTTTGGTAAGCTTGTACCACTTACTAACGACACTTCTCGTAGCAATGAGAAGGTTATATGTCACTAATAAATGGGTTCGTGTGTAGGGTGTATGGATCATGGTCATAGGATAATGCAAGAATGCAAAATGGAGTGAAAACCCATCCTATATGTCGGTGAAAGAATATATCTGCCGAAGGCATGAATGAGAGGTATGAAGCTAGAAACCACAAAAAATCCTAGACAAAACCACCAAAAACCAAGTCTTTCCACTGCGCTAATTAGTCCATAGGGTAAAAAAATAGCAAAGAACTATAGAAAGTGGGTAAAAAAATTCTACTAATAATAAAAATAGACCATTTTACCATACCATTTGAGTTTTTTCACCCACATAGTGCATTTTAGGCCATTTTTCCCACGATCTTCAAGTGAGGATTGCGGGAGCTTTGATCAACAGAATAAACAACCATCTGGACCAAGTAAGTTCCCATCCCCTCTTCTTCAATTTCAATGGTTTAAATTTCATTTTTAGGCCCCATGTTTTTAGTATTAGAGGGCATAACATGGAAACTAGGTTATATGTGGGTGATAGATCATCGGGTCACGTATACGGCCCCATATACAAGGGAAAAGTGAAGTTTGCATACGTATATGCATCCCTATACATGATTGTTACAAATTTATCCTATGTACAAGTCCGTGAACAATATTTTAAAGGGTTTTAACTCAAAAAGGACATCAGGTAACAGTCACTAAACAAGGTTTCGTGGTTGTAAAAAGGACATCATGTAATAGTCACTAAATAATGTTTATTTGAATTTAAGATAGGGGATACAGAGATGATATCTTATGTGATTTTATTCCCATGTATGTCTTTCATCTTTTGTTGGGAAGACCATGACAATATGAAATAAATGTTATTCATGACTGAAGAAAGAACACATACACCTTGGACAAGAATGGTAGGTTGTTGTCAATTAAAGACAAGAAGGTGAAAGAAGAAAGAAGAAATACTATACTTCTCATGAGTGGGAAGGAAATTTTGGATGAAGCCAAGAAATATGAAGAAATGAAGATTTTTGTGGTGAGAAAACCTAGAGTCATATTGACTAGTACTTTGGTAGATGATATACCTTAGGAGATTCAGGAACTGCTAGAGAACTTCGCTGACATAGTGGTGGATGATTTACCTTGTTCGTTTCCTCCCATCAGAAGTATAAGCCATCACATCGACCTTATACCAGGGGTGAGTTTACCAAACAAATCAGCGTACAGACTAACACCGCGGGAGAATGAAGAGGTCAAGAAGAAACTCCAGGATTTGATGGACAAAGGGTTGATTAGAGAAATCTTGAGTCCATGCGTTGTGCCAACAATGTTAAGTCTGAAGAAATATGGTGGATGGAGAATGTGTACAGAATTGAGGGCTATAAATAAAATCACCATCAAGTATAGATTTCCTTTACCCAAGATGGATGACTTGATGGATTCCTCGAGTGGAGCAAAGTTTTTTTCAAAAGTTGATTTGAGAAGTGGATATCATCATATTAGAATGACGGAAGGTGATGAATGGAAGACAACATTCAAGACAAATAAAAGATTGTATAAATGGCTTGTCATGTCGTTTGGCTTGACGAATGTGCCAAGTACTTTTATGAGATTGATGAACGAAGTATTGAAATACTTCATTGGAAATTTTGTAATTGTATGTCTTGATGATATACTAATATTCAGTAAGACTGAGGAAGAACATTTGAGACATTTAGCTTTAGTGATGAGGAGGTTGCAACAAGACAAGTTGCTGATAAATCTGAAGAAGTCGTCTTTCATGGAGACGAAACTCATTTATTTGGGTTTTGTGATCCCTTAGAATGAGTTGAAGATGGATCCTGAAAGGTAAAAGCAATCAAAGAGTGGTTGTCACCAAGGAACATCTTTGAAGTAAGAACCTTCCATGGATTATCCAGTTTTTACAAGAAGTTCATCAAAAAATTTAGTGGGATTTCTGCACCAATAATGGACACAGTCAAGAAGAGACATACATATTTTCATTGGACAGAGGAAGTGGAGAAAAGTTTCAAGTTGTTAAAGGAGAAGATAACAGGACAACCATTTCCGATTCTACCAGATTTCAATAAAACATTCCAAGTGAGATGTGACGCAAGTTGATTTGCGATTGGAGAAGTCTTAAGTCAAGTCAATAGACTAGTTGCATACTTCAATGAGAAGTTGAATGAGACCAAGATGAAATATTCCATGTATGATAAAGATTTTTATGCAGTCATACAAGCGTTGAATAAATGGAGGCACTACCTGGTTTTGAAAGAGTTTGTTTTGTATAGAGACAACCAAGCCTTACAGTTTATAACCACAGAGGAGAAACTAAACCAAAAAAATGCAAAATGGGTTGAGTTCATGCAGAACTTTACTTTTTTTATAAATCACATTTCTAGAAATGTTAACAAGGTTGTTGATGCATTGAGCAGGAAATGTTTGATTCTACAGGAGTTTTGTGTGAAGACCTTAGGTTTTGATAGCCTTAAGGAAATGTACATAGATGATTCAGATTTTAAGGATGCTTATGAAGCATGTGAGAATCCTGTTCTAAGGGAAAGAAGACAATATATTGAATACTTAATTCAAGATGGATTGTTATTCAAAGGAAATCAATTGTGTATCTCAAACATTTCTATGAGGGAAAACCGTTTGAAGGAAAAAACTGGTGGGGGATTGGCTGGACATTTCAGCCATGATAAACATTTGTGCAACTAAACAGTTTGTATTATTGGCCAGGAATGAGGACATATGTGTGGAATTGTTTCAAGAGATTTAGAATATGCTAGCACACAATAGGGAAAAGACAAAATACAGGGTTGTATCAACCATTGCCAATACCAGAGAGGCTCTGGGACGTGGTAAGCATGGATTTTTTGTTAGGATTGCCAAGGACACAAAGAGGTTGTGATTCAATATTTGTGGTAGTCGATAGATTTTCCAAAATGGAAAATTTCATCCCATGTCAGAAAACTAGTGATGCAACACACATTGCAAACCTATTTTTCAAAGAATTTGGTCGACTTCATGGTTCACCCAAGAGTATTTGTTTCAGATAGAGATACCAAATTTGTTGGTCATTTATGGAGGACACTATGGAAAAAGATGGGGATGAATCTATCTTTTAGCTCAGCATATCTCCCTCATATGGATGGACAGACTGAGGTAGTAAATCAGAGTTTGGGAGAATTATTGAGGAGTTTAGTCATTGAACATCATAGTTAGTGGGATCAGATTTTGCCGCAAGTGGAATTTGCATATAATGACTCACTTAACTGCAGCATATGATAGAGTCCATTCCAGATAATGTATGGACTGCAGCCAAGACGAGTATTCGAGCTGAGAGACTTGGAGCAGAATGAGTTCAGGAGTGTTGGAGCGAAATATTTTGTAGCAGAGATGCAGTAGCTCCATAGTAAGATTAAAGAGTGGTTGTAGAGTTCCAACCAGGAATGCAAGCGTATAGAAGATCAGCACAGGAGAGAGTTTCAATTCGAAGTGGGATATTTGGTCTTAGCACATCTAAGAAAAGAAAGGTTCCCAAGTGGAACATATAACAAGCTGAAGATGAAAAATATAGGGTCGTGTAAGATTTTGAGAAAATTTGAGGCAAATGCTTATGAGATAGAATTGCCAGATGATGTGGGCATATCACCCATATTCAATGTAGTAGATTTGTACCCTTACAGAGAAGATGAAGTGAGAGGAGAAGAGAATCAAAAGGAAGTTTAGTGGGTCAAGAAGATGCCTGTAGCTAAAAAGCCGCAAATGGAAAAGATCATTGATCACAGAGTTGGTAAGAAAACCTGGAGGAAGATATATTTTGAATATCTGATCAAATGGAAGGGACACCCGATTGAGGATGCCAGTTGGTAAAGTGAAGAAAATATCCAGAAACATGGATAGACGGTGCAGGAGCTCATGGACAGGAGTCCATAAATTTTTCAGCCAAGAGGAGTATGATGTAGGAGCATTGCCAGAAAGCGCAAGTGGAGGATAGTTGGATATGCACCAGCACGCGTTTTGAATACATTTAAATTTCAAAAGAAGAACATTAATCTAATAGCTGGAAGGATGTAATTACTCTTAAATGTTTTGGGGATTGTAATGCAGATCTTGATCGTTGCTCTCATTTTCCGGTTGTAGGCATTTAATGTAATAAATGTAAACTAGTTGTGGTCTTTAATTCGATAAGATAGCTTAGAGTTGTAGGAGGTAAAACTCAAGAAATCTCCCTCGTATGTATTGTAGGATTATTCTCATTGTAAAAATGTTGTAGAGAAAGAGAGTATAGGAGAGAAGAAAAGAACAAAGGTTGTAGAATCTGTTTGAGTAGATAGTTGTTGTTATAGAAACCATGTACAAAATCACTTGAATTAATATACGAAGGCTTTAATCTAATTTCATGGTGTTGTTAAGATTATTGTATGCATATATTGAATGGTATGTTTATAGTCTGCTTATATGCTCTGTTATGCATTTGTTTCAATGCTTTATGTGTATGATTTCATGTTGAATGTATGAATTCTGCGAGAGGGAGAGTATAAGTTTCAATTTCTCCTCGTCCTAATAATTCCTACAAGGAGTGCAGTGAAGGTCCACAAGGAGTGTGTTGACAAGATTCTGAGTTTTACCTCAGAAAATATCAGGAGAGATAGAGTTGTTCTTATACCAACATAAGTGCAAGTATAGCACAGGGCCGTGCAAGGTGTGCGCAGGCTGAGAAAAGTCTTAGATGTTTCCAATCCAAGGGAGTGGTTGAAGAAATTATGTTGCATGGAGTGCGCAGAGTTGGGAGATATCAGATAATAAAGGATTATCGTGAAGGCTACAAGGAGTGCATACAAAATTCCTTAGAATCCTTGAGTTGCAACAATAGTGAAGCTCAGGAGAGATAGAGACTCAAAGAAAGTTTAGAGGAAAGGTGAGGGTCGAAGTCACCTCGCAGAAATCAAGCTCAAGAGGGAGGACGTCAAGTTATTTGGCGAGGAACTATTGAGAGCCTAAACGGACGGTTGGAATTCTCGGAGGGAGAAACACCGATTTTCCATGGACCGTTGGATCCAGTAGATCCATGGAGAGGATAATACTTAGTGTCTTTCAACACTCACAAGCTCAGGAGAGATAGCAACAATTAGATCCAGAGGAGTGTGAGCCATTGATTGGGTGCTCCAAAATATCAACATTTCGGGAGTCAGGAGAGTAGAGGAACTTGCTACTCGGAAGTCACGAGTCACGAAATCTCGACTTCGCGAGAAAAATGATCTGGATCGTTGGATCGTGGGGGAAATTAGGACCGTCAATCTGGAAAAAGAGGTCATCATAGTTTCACATTTTGGGAGAAGGGGAGAGGGTCACTTCACAAACCCCCGACACGCGAAGTCATGACGTGCTCGAAGATTGGACCCCAGGTCGTAGTCAAGGGTCGCATCAGTGAAGAATTTAAGGGAGGAGCTAGGGACCGTTAGCCCATTTCGGGGTTTCGAGATTCAGAGGAGTCAGGGTACCTCACAACGAAAGTCCTGAAATCATGAAATGCGACATGACCTTTGGGGTTAAGCCTGTGGTCACGTCGTTGGTCACGTGGAGTGGAGGCTCACGTCTAGTCAATGTTTGTGTGGGCAGAGCATGTAAAAGGAGACTAGTGGTTATATGTGTGAAGGGTTCTAGCGAGGACCAAAGGAGCCATTTCAACTCGAGAATTGGAATATCAAAAGACTGGGAGCTCAACAGACCCTTCTAGGATCTCAACAAACCCTTCTTAAGAGACATTTTTTTGATTCCCCCTGATCGCTCATGTTGGAGATATTACACACTCACCTATAATTATTTTCCTAAGTTTTACCATCCAATGTTGAGAAATCTTCCTTAGATGAGAATATTCTCCTACAAAATAGGGTGTTCCTCTTCAGTTCAGAGTCAAGTTACACTCAATTAGACTAGTGGAAGTCATTCATGCATGGAAACCTCAGTTTTATCACCAACAGTTGCATGTGTCTCTCTCACTTCCACACATGTGTCTCAACTAACTGATGATTACATGGATCAGTTAACTAGGACTAGGTGGAATTTCACTCCATCGTTTGTCAGTGAGTGTCTAGATATCTCTAGATCACTACTATGGCTCATTAGTTACTCATGTAATGTATATCTATTGTAAATTATTCACTCTTTGAGTGTGGAATACAATTAATGAAAATTATTCCATTCTTTCTCTATTGCTTCTTCTTTCTCAATTTCTCTCTGCAATTGTGTGTGGTATTTTCTAGCTAGATCTATTATGTACAGTTTCAACACATTTACATGGTATCAGAGCCGATGGATTGCTAAGAAAATATAAACCAAATTAGTTTTTGCAGGTACCAAAGGTTGAAGGACGCAGAAAAGATGGATTATTCACTTACAATACTTCTCACGCCTCATAACTATTTGGAATGGAACCAAAAAAATATTCTTCTTCTCATATGCAGAGGCTTGTATCAAATAACTATGGCAATGGAAGTAGAGCCTGATTCCGTCAATGAGAAAAATGACTTTCTCAATAGACAAGATATGGCCCTAGGATTTATCTGCTTGTCTATTTCTCCATAAATTGCCCACCAATTATATGATGTGTCACAAGACTCAAACATAAATGAATTATGGACTATATTGGAGGTTCTGTTCGGGAATAAAGAAGATTGTGAAGATTTCATGCAAGAGGTTGAACATATAGAGCCAGAAGAGAAGCCATAAAAATATCAAACATTTTATTCTGAAGAGTCTTCTACACAAGTATTTGCACAAATTTGTATTCCATTAATTGCAAATGATGTCTACTCCATTTCAGATTTTTTTTTCTAAATTTCATGCGGAATATATATTTCATGCATCTCAGGATTCACATGCAGACACTTTTCCATTTTCCATGCATGCATCTTAGGAACAACATGCATGCATCTCACGAGACAAAAAGGGATCCACGCACATCAGACTCAATTATGACATTTTATGAGAAATTTTTTCATAAACAAATTGGATATTTGAATTCCTCTCGGGAAAATATCCAATTTCGAAAAAACAATTGTCTGAAATAGAGTTCGAGAAGTGAATTTATGATCATTGTAAAATCAACAAAATTTCAACGTTTTTCCGGAAACGACCGCACGGTTTTCAAAGTTTCATCCAAACTTTATTTGGATCTTCTTCATTACAAGAAGAGAAAGTTGATATGTGTGGACATCTCAATGGTGCATCTACTTGATCAAATCTGTGTAGACATCTACATCTTCAACAAAATCTTCAAGGAGCACAAACTTGCACAGTTGCAAGGTCTTCTTGGAGTGAAGGACAAGGTTGCTTAGCAACTGCTTCTTGTTCCTTCTCATTTTTTTTTATGCATTGTNCATTCTTATATGCATTGTACAATGGGTACCTAACATGGCCTTGGTTTATTGGACCCATTCATCATGTACACCCTAGTAGTGTTCAGGGGGGGTGTTGGAGATATTACACACTCACCTATAATTATTTTCCTAAATGTTACCATCCAATGTTGAGAACTCTTCCTTATATGAGAATATTCCCCTAAAAAATAGGGTGATCCTCTTCAGTTCATAATCAATTACACTTAGTTAGACTAGTGCAAGTCACTCATGCATGGAAACCTCAATTTTATCACCAGCAGTTGCATGTGTCTCTCTCACTTCCACACATGTGTCTCAACTAACTAATTATTACATGGATCAATTAACTAGGACTAGGTGGCATTTCACTCCAGTGTCTGTAAGTGAGTGTCTAGATCTCTCTAGATCACTACTATGGTGCATTAGTTACTCATGTAACCTATATCTATTGTAAATTATTCACTCTTTGAGTGTGGAATACAGTTAATGAGAATTCTTCCATTCTTTCTCTCTTGCTTCTTCTTTCTCAATTTCTCTCTGCAAATGTGTGTGGTATTTTCTAGCTAGATCTATTCTGTGTAGGCTCAATGCATTTATAGCTCAAAGGTGCAAGGGAAAGATCATACTCAAGGATATCAAAATCACCTTCTAGTCTTGATTTAGATGATGTTTGTAAAATAAAAATTTTAAATTTAGAGTTCAAATGCTATACTGATCCATTGTTGGATGTATGGGCTCACACTACAAGGAAAAGACCTTTTAGCGGAGGTTATAGCAGAGGTTTCTAGTGTTACAAAATTGGCAAAAATTGTCAAAAAACCTCTGCTACAACATATGTTTTCAATAGCAGATGTTTTTGTTGATAATATAATGGAAGTTGAGTATAACTAAAAGAATCTTGGCCGACGAAGGTGTTAGCGGATGTTTACAAATCAATGCATTTTTATAAGGCACAAGCACCGGTGCATACATACACCTACAACATCGGTGTTGTACACTTAACATCAAGCACCGGGGTAGTAAAATATTAAAGCATCAGGGCGTTTGTATTATAAGCACCGAGTCTTTAATAGTAAAATTCATCGGGGGAGTTTAAAATAATTAAGCATCAAGGCTTTCTTCATAGAACACATCGGTGCACTATTAATAAGACAGAATCAATGCTATATAAAATAATATGCAGTGGTGTGTTACTAGGAAAAAGCTCTTGATGCATTAAAAATTGAAATCACTGGTGCTTTGCAGTAACAAACAATCCCCAGTGCTTATCAATAACACAATAGCACCAGTTCGTATTAATAACACATAATCATTGGTGCTTCGTATAAGCTTAACGCACCGAAGGCCAATTTTTAAATATAATTTTGTGGTATTAAATTAATATTGAAACCAGTGCTAATTGATTACATAAAAGCACCGGTGTGAATTTCATATGAAATGCACCGGTGAGTTTTAATATTAAACACGTCGATGAGATTAATATTTAAAATACACTGAGAAACATCAACCTATGATAGTGCAATTATTGTTATTTTTTAATTCCATTATTTATCAAAAAATTTACATATATCTTATATTTTGATTAGTGAATTTGGATATGATGTTTGGATTAATTTGTTTTATCATCAGATTTTCCATCTCTTCATTTTAATATTTATTCACCCATATATTTAATCAACGATGTAACATTTCATAACGACATTGGACAACGCAATAGAATAATATAAAACATATTTTATTATATGAATAAGAGGGTCTTTGTCATACAAAATGGGACACTTATCAATAATCCCTTGTTTTTCAATTGGGACACTATGTCCATTACATTAAACAAAAATGTCTAATTTTAACAGACAATTATTTCAAAAAAATACAATTGCAGCTTGCATTGATATCCAAATATATTGGTCATCATTCTTCACTAGAATTGTTGTTAGTGCTCGAGCTACTTCCATGCCTTGGGTTATTTTGTTGAATGTTTGGTTTATTTCCTTGATTGTTTTGTTCTTATTCAAGTTCCATCTACAAACATAAAAATAAATTATAATGAGTCTATCTATATTGGTGAGAGTAATGAAAATTTAAACAAATAATATACATGAATGTAAATTGAAAAGCAACGTACCTCCAAAGAAATAATTGATTTATATATGAATCATACACATATGTTCAAAATCAAATCTCATGCCTTGTTTCAACAATTCCTCTGTTGGCTCGGTTTCCTGCGAGTTTTATACCCCATAATAAATCATAGATTAAATATAAAGTATTATTTTTGTTTCATTAATTATAAAATGATAGAAGTAAAACAACATATATTATACTTACAAATTACACAATTAATTTTTGATATGCCAACATATACTCACAACCCTTAATTAACCCAATGTAAATCATTTTTTTCTGATGTCTCTTCTTTATACTTTAGCACCTATTTGAAGACATTCAAGGATGGTTGTTGTAAAACAACTTAAAATATACAAAAAAATAACTTAACAATTACTTACAAACTTTATTGTCGACCCTTTTCTTCCTTATCGTCTAGTTTTATGTGCAGAATGAGTTCCATTTTCTTTTCTTTTCTATAAGAGAATATTTGAAAATTAATATTTAATGCTTAATTAATTATTTGCACCTAATATAAAAATTCAATGATTACATACATTTGAAGCACATTGATGTTGAGATAGCTCCTCCCGTGATGCAATTATGTCCAATTCTTTGACCATCTCCTTGTACACTTTTTTGGACATTCCTACTGGAATATTTCAGATATCAACACGTTGATCCTTTGTGATTTTCATAAATTTCTTGAAAAAATAACATGACAACAAAATATTTTTATATTGATATATGAAAACTAAATATCACTAAATTG
>ML788488.1:540576-578614 GCA_009831015.1 Picea engelmannii
TGTTTGGAAGGCTACCTTCGTTGCTTTGTCTCTGATAAAAAAACACAATGGTTCAAATGGTTACCCTTGGCAGAATGGTGGTATAACACTTCCTTTCATACTGCAACAAAAATGACACCATTTATGGCACTTTATGGATACCATCCTCCTTCCTTCACTTCTTCTCTAAAAGAAAAATCTAAGGTTCAAGCAGTGGAATATCACATCGATAATCAACAACAAGTTCTCCAAATCTTAAAGGACAACTTGACCATGGCACAGAATCACATGAAACAACAAGCAGCTCAACATCGTAGTGAAAGAAGTTTTGAAGTAGGGGATTGGGTGTTTTTAAGAGTACAACCATATAAACAGATGTCCCTCAAGCAAGCCAAGAAGGATAATAAATTATCACCAAATTACTATGGCCCTTATAAGGTGTTTCAAAAGATTGGTACTATGGCATACAAATTGGAGTTGCCTGCATCTTCATGAGTACACCCAGTTTTCCATGTTTCATGCTTAAAGAAGGTTATAGGCGACAAGATCCCAGTGCAAACTATATTGCTATAACTTGATGAGGAAGGGAAAATCATATTGGAGCCTAAAGCCATCAATGACACAAGAATTCGCCACCTAAGGAATAGATCCATTTCAGAGTATCTCATTAAATGGAGGAAACTATTGGCTGAAGATTCCACTTAGGAAGATGAGTCTTTTATACAGAAGCATCCAGAGTTACTCAAGTGTTGCAGACAACACTTGTCTCAAGAGGAGGGGCATGTTAAGCCCTAATATTGGCTCATTACCCCTTAATTGGGGCATATTATATTAGTAATGTTATTTTATTTATGTCGGCTTTAGGCCATTAGTTGTAATTATACCTCCTAGTCTCCTATATATACCAAGGAGACATTTTCATTTTGAATCATCTTGTACTTGAACATTTAAGTGGGGTAAAAGGAGGTTGCCCCCTCAAAGAGGCTTATTATCTAAAATTATCTCTTTTTCAAGGCGTTGAGTACATTTTCTGAGGTTTTTCTATGCTATATTGATATTTTGTTCTTAACAATCGGTGTGTTTCTGTCTAAATGGCGCACCAAAAAATCAGAAAATGTTTAAAAAAAAAACTTCAAATCAAAAACCATTTAAAAAATTAAAAAACAAAATCAGAGGGCTGACTGCATTTTGGATCTGATGCAATAAGTGATCCCTTTGCATCACATGCCAAACACTTATATATAGAAAAAAAAAACATTAGATCTAAAATACCTAAAATGAAAAACCCTAATTCTGAAGTGATGGAGGAAGTTAAACACTAGGGTAAAATTTTGCATTCACGTAAGTAAAAAAAAAACAAGGGTTTAAGGTAAGTACACATTTTTCTTCTTTTTTTAATCTAAATGTAGGGTTTTGAGTGAATCACCATACCCTTCAAATCCTATTTTTATGAATATTTGTGTTGTTCCAAAGTATTCTTTTGCTCCATAATGCTCCCCAGTATGTCTCTCTTCTAAATTTGTCTCTTGTAAATTTTGGAAAAATAATTAAAATATTGAATACCTTTTTAATATTAAATTTTTTTATGAATAGAGTTTCAAGTGAATAACCATACTCTTCAAATTATCATATTATAAATAATACTATGGTTCCAAAGTATTTTTCTCCTCCAATATGTTCCTCTATATGTCTCTCTTGCAAGTCTCTCCCCTGCAAAATTTTGCAAAATAATGAAATAGTGAATAACTTTTTAGTATTTAAATGAATTTATGAAATTCGATTCCCGCTCTTTTTTTTAATTGTTTTAAAAAAATTGTGTTTTTTTAAACTTTTTTGGCATGACGGTGCATTTATGTAAGATGCACCGATGTGGCCATATTATATTACGCACCGGTGCATGATGCATCCATATTAATTGACGCACCGGAGACATATAATTGTCTTTTATTAACAAAATCTCGAAACATGGCATGGTTGATTTTTCAACACACCGGTGCTTATTGTTAATATGCACACCAGTGTGTTTGTGGTTTATAAGCACACCATGATGATTTTAAAGTTATTTGAACTTTTATTTGCACATAAAATAGTATATTCATCTCAAATTATCTTTTAGGATGAATTCACATGACTTACAATACTTCAGTATACATTTTACATTTTATGTCACCTTATTCTTAAAAAATGGTTTTAAAACTATATTCAAACTCAGATTGTGGTATGGTCCTCAAAATTTATTTTAGATATGTACATGAAAATTTATTGCTAATTTTAATGAAATGTAGGGGAAAAACCTTATTATATGATCAAATGGCCAATTCTTCAAATTCGAGCCCATTCCATATTGCTCAAAGTCCATCATGAACTTCTCCATTTCCATCTCCAGTCAGTTTAACTTATTTCATTTATGTTTCAATTATCTTATTGAATTGTTTTTTATCCATGTCAATCTGAATAAAAATGAATCCAAATTTGCAGGATCCTGATATAGAATCGAGTTCAGATGCACAAAATATTCTAGTATTAGTTCAAAAACATTGGAAGGTCTTATCAGGAGAAACATACTCCAAGCATTTGGTAGATGAAAATGGACATCCTCTTTACCCTACCAATTGTGACATTCCATATTCCATCCACAATCCTTGGTCTATGATGGTAATAATTATTTGGTATAATATAATTTGAACAAACAAATTATTTCATTGTGCTTACTAATATCATCAATGTACTAATGTTCAATATTTTTTAAATTGGGATTCTTCTGATGATGAGAGACCTACCTACCATCTTTCGTTTCAACCCACAACAATGTCAACCCAAGAGAAGGCTGGAATGAGAGAACAACTCGGAGAGGAAGCATACCAAGAATGATTGAATCAACCACCTATTCAATTCCCACTACATCCATATTCACCAATTAGGAATGACTACAACAATAATATTTCTTCAGAAGTTGGTAATGGAGACAATAAAAAAGAGGTTGGTATGGATGATTACTTATAGTATATGACTTTTGTGGAGGAAATGTTTTTATATGCATTCCAAAACGATGATCTAGGGGATGATACTCATATCAGTGAGACCATTTTCAAAATCCTAAAATATGCTTCCACCACCCCTCTCTTTGGACCTAGTGCCTAGTCAAAGTCTACCGATCTTGGGACAACAATGTTACTATAGATTTTGAAAGAAAAGTTTGGCATGTAAAACACATGTTTCTCGACAATATTGAGGTAATTGACCAGAAAGTTCCTTCTATTAATTTTGAGAAATCTTGTCACACAAGTGACATTAGAAATGGTTTCTTTTATAAATGTTAAATGACCTTGTACATTTCTATTTCCCACTAACTGCGGGATATTGAAAGATAATGTTATTCCTAGTGATAACATTTTTCCTAGTAGCTGTGAAGAGGAAACGTAGTTGTTGAAAAGTAATAAGACTACTCACACAATTTTGTGATTTTTCCAAATCTATGGGATGTGAACATCTGTCGATCACTACAGCTGATGTGGGAGCATACTACATATTCTTTCGTGTTCTAGGAAGAACAAAAGGGTGGAGTGTTATGAGGAAAATATCTCTATGGAAAGGGGTAAACCACAACAGATGGAATGACATGCATGAATCAACTCTAATCCCATGTATGCTATATAAATGAAATGATAACAAGACAAGGCTAAGATCCTACCTCGTCTGGACGTTCGAAGAATACCACTGTTGAGAACACGACCCAAATATTTATACCTGCAACTTGTCCTCAACAACCAAGATACACAAGCATATGGTGATAATATATAATTTTAGCATATATATATTAGCATAATCCATTAACATACATGAAAAATACGCCTATGGAGTAATAATTAAAATATTTTCAAGAAATCAATTGGGCGAGAAAAGAGTATTTCTATTAAAATAATTAGTAGAAGTATATAGGTGACCAACTTTTGTAATGACACATATCGGAATTGAGAAACTAAGTACCTCTAGCTAGGCCTCCACCACTTCAATCCTCCACCACTTCAATCCTCCACCAAAGGCAAGCTCATATATAGGATTCAATGAGGTTCTCCATCACAAAGAAGGAAGAGTTTGGGGGTTGAACAAGGAGTTCATACTTTCAAGGACAAAGGGATACAGACTCAATATGAAGTGAAATTTCTCTAGAGTGTCTTCCCTCTCAAAGTTGAATTGTTGAATCTCCTCGAGGCTTGGATATGGCTTAACTTATTGCCTTCAAATGGAACTGAAGGGACGAGTTGGAGTGTTTCCAGTATATGGAAGGTCAAGGATCATGGATCTCATGACATGGCATGGAAACCCAACATAATTTTTAATTTTGAGCACCAAACCCGATGTACACTGGTTGTAGTGGAGCAACCTACATATATGCTTGTTGTATAACTGATAGGGTGTGTATATGTGGAAAAATATGTTTTTTTGGATCTGGAATGCACAAAAAGGGAACTTCAATTCTGCATAGGGAAATGGAATGCCATCCAAGCAAATTGCATGGAGTGAGGAAAAACAATTTGTAACAAATTCCCCCTAATGTGTGAGGTCATATGACTATTTTTTATGGTTGAAATACATTATAATTCCCAAAAGTGGAGTAATGAAGATGCATATGGGAGTACTAGTTGCTCATGAGAATATTACAATCCATAATGACTTTGTACACATGGATGCCAATCTAAATTACACTCCAAATCCACGTGGAAACATATCAAATAGTTTTTCATGTCCATGAATAGGAAATTCAAAGCGGACATATGCCATAGGTTGTCATAGCCACAAACAAGGAATAGTGGAATCCAATCTCAAAAATATTCTGAAGATATCTATATACAATGGAGTACAATCTGATCTCCCATGATTATTGGAGTCATAGGTATTGGTCCAATGAAATACAGTAGCATATGAGGAATGTTTCTACTGTAAGTTGTAGGTATTCTACATTATCCATCGAAGGTGCACGTCTACATCATGTGAATAAAGGAGTTGAGCTCAAACACAATGAGACTTAGTTTGGTTACCATTCATTAAGGTATATTGTTAACAAACGCGAGATAACCCACCGATAATGAAAGTAGGTATCAAGGCACCGAGTACATTCTACAAGTGTGAATAAGGGTGTTGAGGTCGAACACTTGAAGAATCCATCGATCAAGAGACATTGATGTATTCTCAATTGTCGATGGTAGGAGAACCTGCCACTGATGACTGCAAGCCTCTAGGTACTCATAGGAATCTAGGTATCATTTCCAGAATAGATGAGTTGAAGTCGATGGAAGGAGACTCGATGAAAGGAGAGCATTAGGGCATATCTCATCAATCAACACAAGGTACAAAGAAATAGATTGATGATTAGGAGGAGCTCAAATGAATAGTATGTTCATAAACTAACGACCATGTGCATCTCTCACATGCACCAAATGCAAGTAATGCACGAAAGAGACCATCTGAATAACATCCAATAAGAAAATGTGCTAACAAAGGTGAGTAAACCACCAATAAGGCTAATGGAATCCAAGAAACTGCAATGTGTGATTAGATTTATTTTCATCGAACACAAGGGAAACTGCCAGCCAGTGACCAATGAGGAAATTTCATCTGTTGGGTTGAAGGTTACCTACCCATAATGAAAGTATGATCAGGGTGCATGGTAGGACTATGGCTTCAATATGTGACTCTGAGATACACTAAGGGTATGGTTGACATGCAAAGTCAAGAGTTTTGAGAAATGAATGACACAGGCTTATAGACTTCCTTTGAACAAGAGCATGAGACATGTAGATAACTCATGTAGCATAGACTTGATGATAAAACTTTGTGATGCAGGAGACATTGAAAAACTCTCCATAGGGACTAGAAGAATAACTAGTCGAAAGAGTAAACTCTAAGTAACGAGCTCAACTTCCTAAGGTCACACTAAACCCAAAATTTGTATGAAAGTGGACTCAAAAATTTTTTCTTTGTTCAAAGGAGACATGACTACTGCCAATGTGAGATAATATTCTTTTCCCGCCCATATTTTTTGTTTGTTTGTTTTTTCATAGGCAAAGAAATGCTATGATACAGGAGAGGAAACGAGTGTCACGAGTAATCATCTAGTTCCAAGTAGTGGAACATACCTATGCTTTATGTTGGGAAGTAAATGCGGGGTATGGACACTCGTGGAGATGTTTCCTCTATGGGTACAAGGTGTCAAGTTGTAAAGAACATATGGAAGGCACTGCTTGGCTAGTGATGAAAATTGTTGAGGTAAGAGGCTTATAACGGGAAGGAGAGAACCAACAATAGGCTCAATAATGAGAGAAGGATGATGGAATGCAACTTAACTCCAAAAAATTTACTTTTTTGTAGATTTAGTCTCCAAATCCCAAAAAAGTATAAAATAATGCCAAGGAGAACTCTTCTAGCCAATGTTGACTAGAGTATTCATATTTTCATAAGTAGTCTACTTCGTCTAGAAAAGGGTTAAACTTATACCAAATAGATGTCTTTTCAAATCCATTTAACGAGTGTGAAACAGACAAGTTCACTCGGAAATATTTTCATTTTTTCGGGAGTCGAAAAAGAGCTTAACCAAGATTCGGGGGGGAGTTCCATAGGTAACAGTCATAATACTTGTGAATAATAAAATGGGGTTCAAACGCAAAGAAATATCGAGACTATAAGGAACTCCCGGTCCTATGGAATAACTTATGCATGGGCACCAAATGACACAAATGTTCTAACTAGGTCACCCATGTTTGGTAAGCATGTACCACTTACTAATGACACTTCTCGTAGCAATGAGAAGGTTATGTGTCACTAATAAATGGGTTCGTTTGTAGGGTGTATGGATCATGGTCATAGGATAATGCAAGAATGCAAAACAGAGTGAAAACCTATCCTATATGTCGGTGAAAGAATATACATGTCGAAGGCATGAACGAGAGGTACGACGCTGGAAACGACAAAACATCCTAGACAAAACCACCAAAAACCAAGTCTTTCCACTATGCTAATTAGTCCATAAGGTCAAAAAATAGCAAAGAACTATAGAAAGTGGGTAAAACATTTCTACTAATAGTAAAAATAGACCATTTTACCATACCATTTGAGGTTTTTCACCCACATAGTGCATTTTAGGCCATTTTTCCCATGATCTTCAAGTGAGGATTGCAGGAGCTATGATCAATGGAATCAACAACCATCTGCACCAAGTAAGTGCCCATCCCCTCTTCTTCAATTTCAATGGTTTAAATTTCATTTTTAGGCCCCATGTTTTTAGTATTAGAGGGCATAACATGGAAACTAGGGTATACGTGGGTGACAGATCATTGGGTCATGTATACAGCCCCATATACACGGGAAAAGTGAAGTCTGCATGCGTATATGCATCCCTATACATGATTGTTACAAATTTAGCCCGTGTACAAGTCCGTGAACAATATTTTAAAGGGTTTTAACTCAAAAAATGGTTTCTCCTTTCTAGGATGGTTATTGAATGGAGGGAAAGGGAGCATGAGGAGATAGATGCAGTGGTGGGAAGAGATGAAAGGGCCCAACAAGCTTTAAAATGATGTGGCCTTTATAAATTTTGGGCTCTCAAGGGAATGAGGGATCAGGTGAGGTTACTCCAGTTGCTAGTAAACTACTGGGATCTGGAGACAAAGTCCTTCAAACTCGATGGGAAACCATTGAGGATTTAAGGGGATGATATATACTTTATCATAAGATTGTCTTGCCAAGGTGAGGGAGTGAATCTCAAGGTTCGAGGGGATAGTGGTGGTATGACTATGGAGGAGTAAATTTTGACCCACTGTGTTGCAGGAACAGATAAAGTAGGGAGCCAACTCCCTATCAGGGCGATTGACAACCTGAGATTAAAGATCGTCATGCTTGTACTCACATGGATTTCAGAATCGGCCTCATTGCACCGGGCATCAAGGACATTCATTTTATATGCGATGGAGTGTTTAAGATCCATTGTTTATGACTAGTGTACCTCACTTATAACTAACATGAAGAGCCAATTGACGGATTGCAAACAAGGGAAAATGAGAAATTTCATATTTGCATCCATACTTTGTAGTTTTTTCTTTGAGAGGGTTCTAGGTTTGAGCCCTAGAGAAGAGATAACTCCACATGGATAGCGTGATCCAGCCATGTCACAGTGGGTCGGCACGATGAGGTGGCTAGGAGGTGGTAGGGTTCCAACCCCCTATAATGATGAGTTATTTTTCTAGTGGTGTGGACAGGTCATATCCATTGATGACTATCCTTATGGAGGGATCAACTATAGAGGGGATCCTGACATGCCTTTTCCACCAATTTCTTCCTACGGTGATATTGGTAAGAAATAATTTTACACATTTCATTTTTTTGTGTTATTCAATAAAAATAAAAATAAACGCAAATATTTTTGTATGGTATCAAGTATTAACAATTGCTTTGTTATGCATATGTAGGTCCGTGACGACCAAAGATATTCCCATGAAATATATGGAGGGGAGGAAGAGATGAGCTTGTGGATGGGGATGCAAAGATAGAGCTACAAAATGTGCAGGGGAACCTGTCTCGATTGACGCACATGATTCATATGGTTCAAGTGGAGGATCTGCCAAAGGCGATGCAACAACAGGTGGTGGGTGTAGCCCGTGTGTGGGTGAGAATCTTTCGGCGTCTCGCAAACATCGTAGTGTGCTATCATGATATGCATATGATGCCATAGGCATAGATTCCATGGTCATGCTGTATACCGACCATATATGTATTTTGATGGTGTGATCCCCATTTTGTACTATGACACCATATAAAAGGATGAAATATAAAAAACAATTGGTCTTCGGCTTTACTTGTATATGTTACAATGTGTAAATGTATGAATGTGTTTTCTTTGCTTAGTTATGTGACAAAATCCAATCTAAAATATAATTAGCATATGCATTGGATACATCATTAGAAATTCTAGGGATGTGATTATAAGTAAGAAACTCAAAGTATTGTTCCAAAAGTTGTACCTGTAGGAAACGTCGAAGTAGAGTAGGATATCGCACACGGTGACTGTCGTTCAACTGACATACGACTAACTGGGAGTCCTAACAAACTTATAAATACCGAACACCATGTGAAATGGAATCACGTAATATCTCTATAACGACGTTATACTCAACCACATTATTCATTGATGGCTCCAGACGAACGCCACTGGAAGACACTAGTTGGCTCTAGGGTGAGTAAATGACCCAAGCGGTCGAATCCATGTTACACGTATGACGACTGGCACTGTTCGTGAATCCTAAGTAAACGAAAGACTCCATTGACATCTTCCAACCAAGGTAAAACTTGATAAGAAATCCAATGACACAAAGGAAAATATGTATATACACTAAGATACACTAGTATACAAATGTCACGCCTAAGCTTGAGGGCTCAAGCATAATACATTTTAAGGTAGAGCCCATTTCTCGGCTCATCCAACATATTCCCTTCATAATATTCTAATTCATATGCTCATATCTCTAAGATGCGTCGCACAATATATGGACCGTGCCACATGGGGTTGAACTTGCCTGCCCCTAGAGGTTCTTTGGCTTGGTCATAAAGGAGAACCAAGTCATCCTTAGTGTATTGTCGAGGATAGATAGACTTATCGTACTGAACCTTAACACATCGTTTATTCACTTTGATAGTCATAGAGGAATCTCAATGCTACTCATCAAGGCACTCCAGGTATACGGGGTGTTCTTCAATATCGCATGTGTCAGGTAGGAGCTCAATTTCCAACTTAAGGGAAGGGATTTCACATTCAATCAGAAGAATCGACTCCACGCCATGTACTAATTGAAAAGGAGAGAAACTAGTGAAAGTCTTTACTGTGGTTCAGTATTCCCAAAGTGCAGGGTAAATTATTAGATGCCAGTCAGATTTACTATGGCTGAAAGTTTTTGCAAGATGGTATTGAGATATTTATTCAGTGCCTCTACTTTTCCATTTTCCCAGGGATAGTAAGGGGAACAATGACCATGCTTAAACCCCAATTTTGATTCTAACCCTTTCATCATTTCATTCTGAAAGTGACCACCATTATTAGTGACAATCTCTCTTGGGATTCCGAACCGATCTATAATCTAGTTGAATACAAACAATAATGTACTCTTACCATCGAATTTAATGGTAGGCATGGCCTCTACCCATTTATTAAAGTAATCCATGGCCACGATAATATGTTGGTGCCCCCCAGGCGAGGCTGAGTTACAGTACATAAAATATACCCCCCACTTGGTGAAGGGACTAATGGTGACGATTGGGTGAAGAGGGGTTGGGTGCGAGAGCATTTTCTGAGTCAACACCTGGCAAGGGTGACACTTCTTTATTGCTTCAACACAATCTTTAAAAATTGACGGCCAAAAATAACCATCTCGCAATATATTTTGGGTTGTCGTGAGCCTAGATAAATGACCACCACATGCCCCACTGTGATAGTCATTGAGAATAGCCTCATCTTCCTCGTGAGTCAACAAACGACGTAAAATATTATATACCCCTCGACGATACAAAGTGTCGTTGATAATAAGGTAGTTTTTATCCTGATGACGTATACGTCGTCGATCATCTCTTGACAGATGTTGGGGTAGCTTCAAGGTTTGAAGATAGATCAAAATGTCTCCATACCAGAGGTCCAAAGACATGAGATGGAAAATATGTTTGTTAAGCCATAAATAGTGGCACATTACCCCTTAATTGGGGCATATTACAATAGTAATTTTATTTTATTTATGTCGGCTTGGGTCCATTAGATGTAATTATACCGCTTAGTCTCCTATATATACAAAGGAGACCTTTTCATTTGGAATCATCTTGTATTGGGAAATTTATGTGGTTTATAAGGAGGTTTCCCCCTCGAAGAGGCTTATTATCTAAAGTCCTCTCTTTTTCAAGGCATTGAGTACTTATTCTGAGGTTTTTCTATTCTATCTTGATATTTGGTTCTTAACATTTGGTATCATAGATCAAGGTCTTGGGGTTTCACTACTACATCTGAGACACATTGGAATTTTTTCTATAACTTTTTTTCTACTATGTTTCAAAAGGAACCTCTTGGAGGATATTTATTAGACGGATCAAGGTACGTTGGGTTAAAATTTCATCTCATGAGGCCTTATAATTTCTGATATATAACATGTGTAAGATAAGCTTATAGAATCATCCATAATTTAGTCATCGCGGAATTTTCACTATGAAATGTTTTATGTAATGTTTCAGACCCTTAAATATGGAGAATATTCACATAAATTATCAAGGTAGTTGTGATAAAAATTTCATCTTCTAGGTCATCCCACTTTTGTAGATACACCCTGTGCAAGATAGGGTATCTGACTAGTCATATTAACTAGTCTCAAACATGTCTTCTAAGTAAAAGAGTGATATATTCTTCAGTGAGTATCCAAATTAAGTGAGAATAGTGAATTGGATAGTGGAAAGTCTATAGTATTTTAGGTACAAGTTTCAGAATCAAATATCAGATATTGTGATCTTGGCACGCTTTACAAGTACACTCTCCTGGAAGGGAAACAAATTAGCAAGTTGTGGGGAAGTTACCATAACTTCCACTTGGAACCTCCAATTTTGATCATACCTATGGAATTGCAGAGAAGAAATATCAAATAACTAACAAAAATAAATTTGCATACCCAGAAGGGCCAAAATATTGGAGATACGGCAGAAAAACGATCGTCTAGAGGAACCACCTCGAAATCAAGGTTTAAAAGTGATACTTGGCCAACATGCCACGAAAAAAGGGAACTTCTACACCAAATAAGCCTCCAGATAGTCCTACTTGGACTCTTGATGAAGGTGAAGAAATTAAAAGGGACACAAATGATTTACAAAAGAAGACAATAACAAAAGATGAACTACGAGGGATGATGGATGGTTTAAAAAGGGATATCATGGAAGGATTGAAAATTTTCCTAATAGAGAGGACACCTGAAAGAGAAAATGTATCCCATGAAATTCATGATGAGGACACAAGGAAGATGAATCAAGAATGGAGAAACTCCAAATTTGAGTTGAATACCAACCACTTTCCTAATATCGATATGAGGAAAGGACCCAATCACATGGATACTTCAGATGGAACAATTATTTGATCTACATGATGTGCCACATACACAAAAGGTACTAATTGCTTCTTTATATATAGAACCCAATCAATTTGTGTGGTATCTATGGATTTGTTCTCACAAATCACTCGTAACTTGTACAATTTACACGGAAGAAGTGATAACACACTATGAGGATACAAGGAGCAATACCTTCTTTAGCCAATCGATAAATCTCAAGCAAAAGGGTTCAGTTGCAGAGAAAATTGAGAACTTCCAAAGATTGAATATAATGGTAACAAATATTCCATATGAGCACCTGATTGATGTATTCTTCAAAATTTAAAAGATAACATTCAACATGAGGTTCTCCTTTGGGAACCCAAATCATTGGAGAATGCATTTAGAGTGGCAAGAAATGTTGAAAGTAAAAATATGGCTATGGCTACTAGAAGGACCACTCCTAACATCTACCGAGAGAATAATGTTCCTTCTTCTAAAACACCTCAACCTACAAGGTTAACACCTCAAAAATTGGAGGAAAGAAAAGAAAAATGTTTATTCTTTAACTGTGACAACAAGTACAGTAAGGGACATAAGTATAGTGAGAAGAAATTATTCTACATAGATTGTGAAGAGGAACAAGAACAAGAACAAGAACAAGAACCATCTCAAGATGAAAACGTAGAAGTGATTTCTTCTAAAGAGTTGACTCCCACGATATCATATAATGCATTGGCTAGAATTAGCACTCCTCAAACCCTCAAGATCGAAGGCTATATCAAAAAGAAAAAGGTAGTAGTCATAATTGATTCAGGTAGTACTCATAATTGAATTCACTATAAATTAGCCAAAGCTCTCAATTGCTTTGTATATCCAGTTGTTAGGCCCACAATATGGTTAATTTAATGATGATGATTAGATCCTTTTTGCCAATATTGTATGTGTATTTTCCTATTTTGAAGAAGTATTGAAGGATTTTTGTATCAAAATGCCATAGCTTAAACCAGGTACGTATGATTTATGTTTTATGATGGTTTCAAGTATAATTCAGCATGTTTTAATGATTCCGGGAAACCAATTTGTGTTCTGTGTGTCATGGGGAAAAACTGCAGGTCATTTTTTCATCTGAAACTCCGTCTGGTACTCCATACAACACTGCATCCGGTACTCCATCTAGCACTCTGTCCTGCACTAAAATTGTGAGAGAGTTGGCGGTTATCATATCGACGACCAATGATGGGAAAATCGATGACATGGGTTTTCCTTGTGCTTGTGGCCTCCAGCTACTGAGCTTCTGAAAACTTGTATTGGGTTGTTATGTTGGGTGTTTATTGGCTCGCTTTGTTTCTAGAATCCACCGATGGTTAAGACACATTAAATGTGATTTACTATTTTTAGAGGAGGTCGACCCTTCTAGTGGGAAAACTCTCAGCTTGTAAACTCTATAAAGACCAAATCAGTGGTCAGACAAATAGTTAGAAGAGCAAGAGGATAGCTAAGCTTTGTTTTTCCATTTTTAGACATTGTGCTAAAACTGTGTAAAACTGCGTTTTTATATTAATGTTGAAATTGTGTTGCTTGAGCTCGTGATTTATCATTGAGGAGTAGCCACAACCTGCTGGGGGGGCCACTATAGTCTGGGTGAATATTTAGTCAATTAGCTTGTGAATTTATATAGTGTAATCATCGTTCCTTTTATTTATTGTTTATGAGTTTTATTATGTTTATTTACTGTGTAAATTGTTCTTCATAATTTAATTGTTTTAGTTCAGTTTTGCAGGTTATTATGGAGGCTAGTGTTAATATGCAATGACCTTTTAATTGATAGGAAACAAACTTGCAAGTTTTAGATACTAACCCTTGTGTATAATTAGATGATAGCTAGATTTTCTTTATGCTGAAATAGAGTTTAAAAACAGAGTCAAAACAGAGTAGTTAGTTTATGGTTTCTTTGGCAAGCTTTGGTGGATGGATATTTGTCAGTTTTAGTTTTCATTTCCAGTTTGCTTATCTAATTGCTATTTAAATTTTCTTATCTAGTTGTTAATTAGTTTTCTCGTTTAATTTCTTGTCATATGTTGAAATAGAAATAGGATTTAAGTTATGTCTTTATGAGTATTTTCCATTTGCAATTTAAATTGTTAAAATAGGATTAGTTTAATTTACTTTATGCAATTTCCTTTCTAGATCTAGGTTGCAATTTTAATTCGAAGTTTGATTATTGAATTTAGTTTTCAGTTATGAATCTTTAAGTAGTATGAATTTGCTTACACTAGCATAGAATGCAATTGAATTTAATAGAATAGTGTTTTCATATTGTTGATGATTAGTGCATAGATCGAATAATCACATGGATATGCAAGGTATTTGATGTTGCTTCTATAATGGCTAAGTTCTCACTAGATTGCCTAATTCATACTTTTCACTTTTCTATCGAAGTCAATATTCATTTTATCCCTCTTGAGTTATCGTTAATTGTTAAATGCCATCATGATATTATAAGACACCGAAGACATAACCTTTTGAATTTTCTTGCTTTTGTAGGTTATAGAATAGTCTTATTGCTTTGGTAGATTAAAGAATAGTTTTCTTATGGTAGATTAAAGAATAGTTGTTGATTACTTTTATTGTCATGATGCTTTGAATTTAGTAGGTTAAGATTTCCTTTCATAAATTAGAAGTAATTATGAAGTTTAATTTAAGAATAGAGTTCACTTGCTTATTAGTTTGATTAGTTGCTTATTGAGTAATTTCGATTAGTTTACTTGATGTAGAAGTTATCATAGATTAGTTAGTTGATTGCTTGCTTGTTTACTTGCTTTGATAGGGTAGTTGATTGCTTGTTTATTTTCTTTAATAGGGTAGTTGGTTGCTTTTGTATTTACTTACTTGTTGTTGCTTATTGAATTTGAATAGATTAATTAGATTAGTCGTTGTTGTTATTTCTCATTAGATAGATAGTTTTCTTTTGCTTATTGTAATGATTAAGTTAATTTTCTTTAAGTAGGGTTTTCATTTACTTCCTTAGGACTATCCATTGATCCTTTGTTCGAAAGTTACTTAGGGTAAATAATTTAAGTTTCTTAATAGGGTTTGATCATTAATAGCCTTTGCTTGAATAGATTAGTTCTCAAATAGCCCATTTCCTTAGTTAGAATATACTACCTCTAGTCTTTCTTCCTTAACACATAGTGCTACAACTCTAAGTTTACTTACCCCGGGTTGACAATTTAATGGAGGGTTTTTAGTGTTTTTTAGTGCATATAGAACACCCATCATTTTTGGTGTCGTTGCCGAGGAGTTGTCTCAAGGTAGGAAATAGTTAGGAAATAGATCATTTTTAAACCTTAGCATTAGATTGGGGGGATTTAATATGAGAGGTAAGAACCTGCACATCTGCTATTGCAGGCTCCCCCAAACCCAATGGTAGTTTTTTTTTTTTTTTTTTTTTTGCTTTCATGAACAGACCTAGGGACCCAAAAGGTAGATATATTAAATCTAAATCAGATCTTTCAACCAAGGTTCCTTTCAACCTTTTTTGTGAAAGGAATGTTCCACTCATAAATTCCACAGACCGATACCAAAAAATAGGAACTAGCTCAACCCAAAGAGCTAAAGTAGTCTCTGAAGAGACTAAGACATGGAGCACTTTAGAACAAAAAATTGAAGCATCAGTAATAGTGAAACAAGAGGCAAGACCACTCAAGCCTTCCGCAGAACCAAAAAATACAACCTTTGTTTTCTTACCACCATCAGGAGATCATAATTTTTAAGACATAATAGACCCTGAACAGGTGAATACCTTGTTTGGTAGTTCAGCCAGTATAATTGTTTCTCAAATTGACACAGAAACTTTGGCACCAATAATCTCAACTAGCTTGAGTAGAGTCCCAGACATCCAATCGATAGGAAGACCTTTCCATCAAAGGGAAACCTTGTGCTCTTCAAATATAAAACCACCTATGTACTCTCTTTTTGGAAACCAAACCAGTATAGATGATCAGGGGGATCACAACAATGTAAGACATGGGAAGGAAGAAGAAGCTGGAAACCAAACCGAAACTACCTTCGGGTTTCCAATTTTGGACACCACCCTAAATGTCAATATGAAAAATATTCCCCTCTCAGCACTGACCACCTTTTATGGTAAAATTCGTGAAGACCCAAATACCTTCCTATTTGAATTTAACATCTTGTGTAGGAGATACAACTACTTGCAAGGTGCCCAGAAGTTAAAACTCTTTCCTGCCACCCTCAAAGACTCTCACTAAGATGGTTCATGGGGTTGGGAGAATCCAGTATTAGGTCTTGGGAAGCCATGAAAGATATATTTATTAAGAACTACCAAGACTACTGCAAGACCAATTAGTCTCGTAATGACATCTTCAAAATCCAACAATTAGAAGATGAGAATCTTGAGGATTATATGGAATGATTTGCTTATATCTCCCAGAAATCAAAATACCATGATGATACAGGTGGATATTGGTGGCCACCCGCCTATTCCACTTGGACCCACGCCATTGTTAATTTAAGTTTTTCAGTTTCCATAATTGTAACACAATTTACTATTTTTAGTAGTTTTTCGGGTCCTGAACTTCTGGAGCTGCTTTGAGGCCCTAATGATGTTTTTTGGCATCAAATTCTCTGATGAATATGAGTCTGTTTTGGACTTGATATTCATTGTCAGTATTTTATTCCTCGGATAGATATTTCTAACGATGTATCATGTGCATCAAATGAAGATAGTATTCCAAAGTTACGACCCCAGGAAATTGATGTACCAATTTACCCCGACGGGGCCCATATTCTGGCGTTTCATCTCCTACGGTTAGGTTTTTGGATGTTTATGGTTTTCCATTGTTTCTCAATAATATATACGCCTTTTAGCCTCATTGTAACACATAGTTCATAGGCTAGTATCTTCCACATCTCTTCTCAGAGATAAGCTACCAGTGCCCTAGCTATTTTATTTCCATTATGTCTGTAAGCATATTTCAGTCATTTGTTGTTAATGAAATGAAGTTTTATTTCCACTGCATCTTTGGTTTATGTGTATTTATGTATTTCATTTTGTTCTTGCATAAATATGGATCAGTGGTATAAGAGCAGTCTGCTCTTTCTCGATCCTTTTTTGCATGTCCACAACAAGGTCAGGGTATAAGGATTTAGGGCTCGATCTGGTTGAATCGTTGCAAGATCAGCCTTGTAAACCCCGACGGTTTCCCATGGGGGAAGAAAAGAAAGATGAGGGATCAGGAGATCCTATCAAATTATTTCTTGAGGAGGCCCTCAAGAAACAAAGGAACACGATGATGGACAACTTTTCCCAAATCCTTCAACGACTGCCCACTGACAGCGCATCTACATCCAACATCCACTCTGGAGGCGCCACTCCTTTTAAGGTACAACTAAAATTTGGCATTCCCATATTTGAGGGACAAATAGATGCAGATGTCGTAGATAGATGGTTGAATCTGTTAGAAGGATATTTCTCGGTTCATGACTTTTTTGACCAAGAAAGGATTGTTTTTGCACTCCTTAAAGCCGCCCCCCATGTCCAAGACTGGTGGGAAACCTACTGAGATAAACGGAGCGAGGGGGAACCCTCTCTGTTCTCGGTCACACCCACTTGGAATTCTTTCTGAGACACCATCAAGGAACAATATTATCCTGTGGGGAGCTATGAGAAAAAATGCATACAATGGACTATGTTGTGGCAGCAAAGGGACCAAGATGTGCATGAGTTGATGAATCTATTTTATACCCTACGCAAAAAGTTGGGTATCAAAGATTCGGAGAAACATTTGGTGTTGAATTACCACAGTTTTCTGCATAGATACATTCAGGAGGAAAGGGAGTTCCTCGACATCTCCTCGCTTGGTGTGACATATCAATATCTTTCCAAGATTGAGCAGAAGTTCAAACAGAAGAAGCGAGACTTTGGCTCTGTGAATCAGAAACAAGGGAAAGGTACCCCCAAGCCACCGAACAAAGGACAACTCACCAAAGCCTCAAGCAAAGAACAACACCATGAAGCCTGTTATCACCTGCTAATTTTTATTAATTTTTCCCAAAGCGTCTTGTCCTTATGCTATTTTTCCACTCAGACTTTAAAACTTTTTCACCAGCTCCGTCAAGCTCCCATCACCTAAGTCCTTCACTCAATTGATCATCCAAAATAGTTATGTACTCCATGAGTCAAAATTTGGCAAATATCCCAAGCCTATATTTAGCCTTAATTCCTATCTAAATCCCTTAGCTCCATAACTTCATTCATTTTTACCGTTATTTTCATATTCCTATTGAAAATAAAAAAATATGCCTTTTATTAAGCACCCTTACCCCATCCACAAAATCATGTGTTAAGCCTCATATGCCCAAAGTCCTTTGAAAATAGAAAAAAGGGGTTTTTTCTTATTAACATAAATATTTTTATATTTATATTAATATTTAATCCAATATTTAATTTATGAAATCACGTTAAATCATGGGCACAAATCTCAATTTATCATATGGAAAAGTCAAAGATTGGATGGAGGACGCACATACATATCGGGGATTAAAGTAACGAGGAGGTTAATTATGTGAAGGCGGATCGGGGAAAACTACCGTGGTTTATTTGGTGGACACGTACTTTTACATGGAGCACATCGGAGGTAAAAGCAGTTTGGATTAAACCACTTTTATCCCAAGCCCGATATAATAAATGCAAACATTTATCATATGTTTTATGTCCGAAATTTTTCCAGGAGTGCATTTCAATAATGATTATGGGATTTCCAATAAATGATATTCCTCCTCACGGTGAAAAGGTTTTACAGAGGTAAGATTTAAATTTTACAAATCAAGGAGACTAATGTTTATTTCCATGGAAAATAATTAAATGGAAGATGCACGTGAACAGAAACTTGGATATTTTTTATCCAAAGGTTCTACAGAAATAAAAGAAGAAGGTAAAAGGTATTTTTCCAAAGAGAGTAAATTGGAAAAACATTACACAGTAAATGTTTTTCCGCAATGAAACGGTAAATTGGAAAAAACATTACACAATAAAAAAATTTCACAGGGAAATGGTAAAAGTAAATCTTTTTACAATGAAATGGTGAATTGGGAAAACAAGACATGGTCTTAAAAACCACGGGCATGAATTAAATTATGGAAATTTAATTCTACAAGATAGAAAAATATTTCGGAATTATTTTAATTTCAAATATATTATTCCCAAATGTTTAATGAGAGTATGGATAAATTCAATTATATTTGAAATATTATGAGTGACATTTCAAAGAGAACGTGGCAGAGGAAGGAGCTGGAGCATCAGAGGAATCTGCAGAGATCATGAAACATTTTTTTTCTGAAAACTGTCATTTGTAATCATTGTAGAAGCTGAAACATTTCATTTCAGTTATTGTATCAAATATTCAGAGAAACATTTGGTCTAGAATTACCACAGTTGTCTGCATAGATACATTCAGGAGGAAATGGAGTTCCTTGAAATCTCCTCGCTTGGTGTGGCATACCGATATCTTTCCAAGATTGAGTAGAAGTTCAAACAGGAGAAGCGAGACTTTGGGTCTGTGAATCAAAAGCAAGGGAAAGGTACCCCCAAGCCACCGAACAAAGGACCAAGACAAGGCGGGGCAGACCAGGACAACTTGCCAAAGCCGTAAGCAAAGAACAACACCACAAAGCCAAAAAAGGACATGGGGAAGTGATGTGAGTTCCATAAAATCTCCACTCACAACACAAGTGAGTGTCGGGCCAAGCAGTCATTGGTAGCAGAGTTGAAGGCTTATGAATAAGATCCAGGCTTCGACTCTGAATCAAAACCCGACAAGGGTAATGATAGGGGGAAGCATATTATCAATGCAGAGCCCAATTCCACCGTTGCCACCATGAAGATCCAGAAGAAGGAACCAGAAGATCCAAAGGAGGTGGAGTGCCTCTTCCATTCCCAGATGTGGGTAAAGGGTTCCCTGTTCTAGTTCATTTTCAACAGCGGGAGCCAGAAGAACCTCATCTCAATAGAGTTCATGAAACAGTTGGGCTTTCTGACCACATCACACCCACAACCATACACCATCGGGTGGTTGAACCAAGGACGGGACCTCCACGTCAGCCAGCAATGTCTCCTTCCCTATAGCATCAAGCCCTTCACGGATGAGGTATTATGTGACATTTATCCTCTTGATGTTTCCAATGTATTATTAGGCTAACCATACTTGTGGAAGTGACATGTCATGTATGAGTCCAGGCCTCATGTTGTTATTATTACTTTGGGCAATAAGTTGTATAGGATATTGGAAATAGCATCGCCTACATCCATCTCTTTGGTTTTTGCAAAAAAATGCAGTAAGCTCATTTCCAAAACCAAGAAATTTGTTTTCCTGATGATCTAGCCTCAAGGAAAGAAGAAGATTGTGGCCACGACCTCCAAACAGGGCCCCTCTACATGACAACAACAAATGGATAAGTTCATGGAGGAGTACGAGGACATATTCACCTCCCCCGCAGGGGTGCCTCTACACTACCAGGTCAAGCACCCCATTGATGTGACCCCAGGTGTGTCACTGCCCAATGGACCAATATATTAGTGCTCTATTCTAGAGAATGATGAAATCAAGAGGTAGATTCAGGAGTTGTTGCAAAAAGTTCATATACGCCTGATTTCATCGCCCTGTTGGAGCCCGATTGTGCTGGTGCAGAAGAAGGATGGGACTTGGAGACTCTGTATTGACTATCATGCACTGAACAAAATCATTGTCTGAAATAGGTACCTGATCCCACGGATTGATGACCTTCTGGACCAACTCAAGGGGGTGAAATATTTCAGCAAGATCGACTTGAAGTCTGGGTATCATCGGGTACCAATCAAACCCTCTGATGTGTGCAAGACTACCTTCAAATCGAAGGAGGGCCTTTTAGAATGCTTGGTCATGCCTTTCGGGTTGAGGAATGCCCATGCAACCTTCATGAGGCTAATGGATGACATCTTCCGACCATCCACCAAATCATTTGTAGTGGTGTACTTGGATGGCATCCTGATATTCATCTAGACTTGGGAAGAGAACCTCCACCACATCTGACAGGTCATCCAAACACTGCGGCAACACAAGTTGTGTGACAATTTGGAGAAGTGCACTTTTGGCATGACCTCAGTTTAGTATCTGGGATACATTATTGTTGAGACGGGGGTGCATGTGGATCCAGCCAAGATCCAAGTCATTTAGGATTGGCCAGACCTAACCACCCTAACAGAGCTCCGCAACTTTTTGGGTCTTGCCAATTTCTACCGTAGGTTCGTGTTGGGATTCTCTCATATCACCTCACCCTTGAGTCAAGCCACCAAGGGAGGAGCGAAAAAAAAAATTCTTTTGGTATGAATCTCAACAGAAGGCGTTCGAAGAGTTGAAGAATCGCCTCTGCTCTACACTAGTTCTCACATTACCATGCTTGCAACAACCATTTGAGATTGAGACAAATGCCTCTGAGTATGCTATTGGGGCGATCCTTACTCAATAGGGGCATCCAGTGGCATATCACAGTGAGACACTTTCCGACCCGGTCTGAAAGTATCCCACTTATGACAAAGAAATGTATTCCATTATGCAGGCTTGCCAACAATGGAAGCATTACATTTTGGGAAAGGAAACGGTCATCCACACAGACCACCGACCCTTGCATTTCATACAAACACAAGGGAAGTTGCAGAACGATCGCCATCAGAAGTGGTACACATACCTGAAACTGTTTCATTTGAACATTAAGTACAAGAAAGGAAGCACCAATAATGTTTCATACTGCCTCATCCGACCACCTATCATGGCGCTAACCACGGTGCTCAACTCTTATGGGCATGAGACTTCTAATTGGTCACTTCTCTATAAAAGTGATCTAGAATTTGACCACACATACAATACGCTCTTGGAGGGTACGAAAGTTCCTAATTTTCACCTCCAGGATGCCCTGCTATGTCACCTGGGACACCTTTGTGTTCCTTCAAGCAAGCGTGCCAACAGGATTTGGGAGGTGCACTACAGTCGGGTCGCTGGGCATTTCGGGGTTGAGAAAATTGTGGCAGTACTGTAAAAGTATTTCTATTGGTCGAACCTTCGACAGGATGTTGGGAAGTACATCAAGTCCTGCACTGCTTGCGCCATTGCCAAACCGACCATCAAGAAGCAAGGCCTCTATAATTCGTTGCCTACCCCTAGTCGACCTTGGGAATCCATCTCCATGGATTACATGTCAGGCCTTCCTTCTACTAAGCATGGCAATGACTGTGTTTTTGTGGTCGTCGACAGATTCTCAAAGATGTCCATTATGATGGCATGCAAGAAGAATATCATAGCAAAAGCCACTGCTAAACTCTTCTTTGAATGAGTGTGGGTACACTTTGGGATCCCATGGTCTATCATCTCAGATCGGGACAATAGGTTCCTCAATACATGTTGGTCCAGCCTCTGGTTGATGCAACTTGATGGACAAACACAGGTCGTCAACCGGATGACCGTACACATTCTACACATGTACAACTCAAAGCATCCACGTACATGGGATTAGAGCCTCCCCTATGTACAATATAGCTACAATCGGACTCTCCATAGCTCAACTAGCCACAGCCCCTTTCAGGTGGGCTTGGGATTCCAGCCATTATGTCCCATTGACGTAGCCATGCCATTTGCGGTTACGTAGGCAGATTCATCCCATGTCTAGTCTGAGGCTGACAAGGAAAATAACTTCATTGAGTGCATTCAGCACATCCGCCAACAGGTTCATGACATCTTGGACAGAGCCAATTCTAAGTACAAGTAGCAACATGATCAACATCGAGTACCACACAATTTTTAGGTGGGCAACAAAGTGTGGCTACATTTGAAAAAGGAGCGCCGCGTTGGACCCTACTGCAAGATTCGACCGCTCCGATATGGGCCATACACCATCACCAAGGTTGTAGGGGACAATGAATTTGAACTCAGTATTCCACCATTCCTTGGTCTGCACCTAGGGTTCAATGTGGATCACCTTCAGCCCTACTTTCCACCTCTATTGAACACATTCGACATGGAAAAATGACTCACACCAACAGAGTTAAACCCAAATTGCATGGAACAAGCCACAAATGTTTGGATTGTGGACACATAGAGCAATAACACTCGCCAACAGAGGATCCATCTATATCGAGTTGTCAAAGAAGACCAACTCCTTCACCAGGGCAAGTGGCTCACTAGGGACCAAGTTCAACAAAACTTTCATCATCTCATGGAGGAACTCAACGCAATGGAAACCATTGCTTCCTAAGTGGGGAGGAATGATCTAGGTGGATATTGGTGGCCACCAACATATTCCACTTAGATCCACACCATTGTTTCTTTTAATTTTTCAGTTTCCTTAATTGTAGCACAATTTACTATTTTTAGCAGTTTTTCGGGTCCTGGACTTTCATAGCCATTTTGAGGCCCTAAATGACATTTTTTGGAATCAAATACTGTGGTGAATATCAATTCGTTTTGATCTCAATATTCACTATCAACAGTGCAGTCCTTGGATAGATATTTCTAATGATGTATCATGTGCGTCAAAAGGAGATAGTATGCCAAAGTTACAACCACGAGAAACTGATGTACCAATTTACCCCGACGGGGCCCATATTCTGGTGTTTCATCTCCTCGGGTTAGTTTTTTGGATGTTTAGGGTTTTCCATTGTTTCTCAATAGTATATAATCCTTTGAGCCTCATTGTAACATAGAGTTTAGAGGCCAATAGCCGCCACATCTCTTCTCAGAGATAAGCTACCAGTGCCCCAACTATTTTATTTCCATTATGTCTATAAGCATATTTTAGGCATTTGTTGTTAATGAAATGATGTTTTATTTCCATTGAATCTCTGTGTTTATGTGTATTTATGTATTTCATTGTGTTCCTACATAAATCCGAATCACATGACCTCCCATAGGATGCAGTTAGGGCTCTTTTCCTTAAGGGAATTTTAGAAACATAGAGATGCTTAACCTGATGGCATCATGTGACATCTCTCATAAACCATTTTCTGAAATATGTGAAATGTGTAAGAATTACTCAAGGAGTAGAGCTAAAACAGGAAAGATTGTTCGGGACCCTTATAATAGAAATTGAAAACCAGTTAGTCCAGGTGGTATCACAAGAGCAGAGATAGGGAACCTTTTAGAGAACTTCAAGACAGATATTTTAAGCACAATAGGTTCCCAGTTGGACACCCTAAAAATTAAAAAGAAACAGGAGGAGGAAAATGCAACAATGAGCATATATTGCCCAAGATGTAGGAGGAAGCATTCCTCAAGGGAATGCCCATTAGATAACATTTCAGTTTGTGGCTTCTGCACAGAAGATCATTCAACTGAGAAATGTCCATCATTTCCCAATTTGTTAGCCATCTATAGGAGTGGGGATCCTGGGGAGTCCTCTTATGCACCTAGGAGGCCATGGCATCCTAGGAAACAAACCACATACCCATATCCACAATCTCAAGTTCCTCCCTATTATCAACAACAACAACAGTGGAACTCACCAAGTTGGAAAAATTGGTCTGCATAGTACCAACATCCTTGACCTCAAGGATGGAGAGGAGTACATAACCAAGGGAACCTTCAAGCTCCACCTATTCCTATGTCAAACCATCCTTACCATCAATTTCCACCGAACACTCTGTTGTTTCTTCCAAGTTTTGTTCCACCACCTTTACCTCTGATTCCATAACAACAACCACAACAATATCAGAATGCAAGCTCCCCAATACCAACATTATTACCGGCACAACCAGTGCCCAATCCCAATAACAGGCCCACTCAACCCCTTCACAATGTTGAGATGCAGGCCTTTCCGACATATGTTATTACTCATGTTCCACTACAGGAGATTCAACTAAGGTCAGGAAAATTTTTGGACAAGCAAAGACCTTCAGTAGTCATCCAGGAAGAAGAAGAAGAGGAAACCCCCAAACAACCCACGGATGAAACTAGGTGGGAATATGTTATTATTCCTAAGGACCAAGAGCCCAAGCTTCCCCAAAATGAACCTTCACAAATTACGAAGGCCACTCCTTATTCGGAAAGATTAGTAATAGAGAAACCTACCACCAGACCAGAATTTGACATCTTGAATGAATTGAATAATATTTGTGTCAAGATTCCCTTGCTACAAGCCATCAAGGATATTCCAATATACAGTAAGGTAGTCAAATAATTGTGTATTAAGAAGCTAGGTAGGAAGCAGAAGGATCCTCCTACAGTACATTTGATAGGAGAACTTTCTGAATACATATTAGAGCAGCCGAAGCTAGAAAAATATGGGAACCCAAGAAACCTCGTTGTGACCATAACCATTAATGAGATCTCCATTGAAAACACTCTCATATACCTAGGGTCAGCCATCAATGTTATGACTGTTACTACCTTGGAGGAACTACAGTTAAAACCTCTTCTTAGGCCTACCCCAACCATTTTGGAATTAGTAGATAAGACTAGGGTTATACCTGAAGGAATTTTAGATGATATCATAGTTACTTTACCCTCATGGGAGTACCCATTAGACTTTCTTTCCATCCACTCAAAGGATCCTACCAAAGGCCATCCCGTTATTTTTGGAAGACCTTGGTTAGCCACAACCAATGCATTTATTGGTTGTAGAGAGGGAGAAATGACCATCTCAAATGTACTCTCTATTCAGAATCTCACCATATACCCTCCAGCTTAACCTATCATGGAGAATATATGGTGGATTGAATATCCATACGAGAATGAGGAATGGGAAGAACCCGTATTTCCAAGTGAGCATGCCCTGGCACTTCAGGAGAACACAACGGAAAATGTGTTAAACCAGTTCATTTATGCTATCACATGTGTTTATTTTCCACAATCTTTTCCCCAATTTGAGTATATGTTCGGGGAAGAATTTCAGGAACAATTAGACCTATTTATTTTGTCTTTGACATATTTTATCTTCGAGATAGATGAATGTGCCATGTCTCATACCATGCCATACGAGATTAGCCCAGGAAAATTTCTACATATAAACTATGGGCTAGATGCAGACCAACAAAAACAGTTAGTAAGTATCCTTAAAGAACAATCAGGGGCATTCTCCTGGGAATACACTGACATGAAGGGTATACACCCTTAAACATGTATCCATCACATATATACCCAGGGGGACGTAACACCTGTTAGGCAACCCCAGAGAAGGATGAACCCAACACTCAAAGATATAGTAAAGGTGGAGATCCAAAAGTTATTAAATGTCATATTTATTTATCCTATCTCTGATAGTAAGTGGTTATCCCCACTTGTAGTGGTTCCAAAGAAAGTAATCGGGAAATGGAGATTTTTTGTTGATTTCCAGGAACTCAACAAAGCCACTCTGAAGGATTACTTTCCTCTTCCTTTCATTGACCAAGTTTTGGATACCCTGTCTGGAAATAAATATTTATCCTTTTTAGATGGATATAGCGGGTACAATCAAATTCTCATAGCACCTGAGGACTAGGACAAGACCACCTTTACTTGCCCTTGGGGCACCTATGCCTATAGGTTTTTACCATTTGGATTGTGTAATTCTCCTGCCACATTTCAACGGGCAGTACAAGGGATATTTGTCGATCTTATTTATGTTTGTTTGGAGGTCTACATGGATGACTTCACATTTTATGGAAACACTTACAAGGAATCCTTAGATAACTTAGAAAAATTCCTTATCATATGTGAAGAAATGAACCTGTCTCTAAGTCATGAAAAACGCACAATGTTGTTAACTGAAGGAGTGGTTCTAGGACATCATGTTTCATCTGAAGGGATAAAAGTTGATACTGCAAAGATTGAAGTCATCGTCGGAATTCCACCCCACAAAACTCAGAAAGAGGTGAGAAGCTTTCTTGAACATGTTGGATACTACCGACGGTTTATTGAAAATTTTATAAAGATTGTTGCACCCATGTTTGGATTTTTAATAAAAGATGTTGATTTTTCTTGGATTGAGCAGTGTCAAACTTACTTTGAAACCCTGAAAGATAAGTTGTTTGCGGCACCAGTTATTAAGGGGCCTAATTGGGCTCTCCCATTCCACATATCCATTGATGCCTTTGACACCGCAATAGGAGGAGTATTAGGACAGAAAGAGGAATAACAATCCTATGCCATTTATTTTGTGAGCAAGAACTTGTCCCCTGCTGAGCTAAACTACACAGTTACCGAGAAGGAATTATTGGCAGTTGATCATTCTATTAACGATTTTTTCCACTACATCATAGGTTACGAGATATTTGTACATACATATCATTCCACCATTATATTTCTCATGAATAAACCCATAACTAATGGATGAGTGACTAGGTGGCTCCTGTTATTGCAAGAGTTTAACATCATCGTTCTTGACCGACCTGGAAAGGAGAATTGGGTAGATGATTTTATTTCAAGAATAAAAAATGAGGATGATGGTATTCCTATAGATGATAGTTTCCCAGATGAGAAACTTTTTTCCCTCTCTGTAAATACCCCATGGTTTTCAGATATGGAAAACTATCTGGCTACTAGGAAGTTATCGTCTCATTTGTCACCTCATGAAAAGCGTAAAATTATCACGCAAAGTGCTAATTACTCTTGGGTTGGCCATGACCATTTTCGTACATGTCCTGATTTGATTATTCATAGATGTGTCCGAGAAGATGAGGTACTAGAAATCCTATGAAGTTGTCATGATGGACCATGTGGTGGCCATTTCTCTGACAAACGTTCAACATATAAGGTGTTGCATTCGGGTTACTATTGGCCTAGCATTTTCAAAGATGTTGCCAAGTATGTGAGGAGTTGTGATAGTTTCCAAAGGATAGGAAGACCTACGTCAGCTGATGAAATTCCCTTGCATGCCCAAGTTATGATAGAACCTTTCAAAAAATGGGCCCTTGACTTTGTCGGACCAATTTCACCCATGTCTCGTAAGAAAAACTATATTTTGGTTTGTACAGACTATGTCACCAAGTGGGTAGAGGCAAAAGCCCTATTTAGGGATACAAAAAAATATGTAGTTGAATTCATTTATGAAGACATCTTTACTCGTTTTGGTTTCCCTCGTGAAATTGTTATAGACCAAGGCACTCAATTCACTTCCAAGCTGATGAGAGAGCTAACAAAGAAATATGGGATTAAACACTGTAAATATTCTCCATACCACCTGCAAGATAATGGTCAAGTAGAGTCTACAAACAAAGTTCTAGAAGCTATATTAACCAAGATTATTCAATTACACCATCGGGATTGAGTCGATGGGCTTCCAGAGGCTTTGTGGGCTTACCAGACCACCTGGAGAAATACCACCAGACATTCCCCTTATGAGCTAGTGTACGGGAAACAAGTGCTTCTACCAATAGAATTCCAAGTAAGGACCTTTTGTATTTCCACAGAATTGGGATTAAACTTATATAAGGCTCAGAAACAATGAGCCATACAATTGAATGAGTTGGATGAGATCAGGCAAGATGCCATCCAAGGAATAATGTTAGTCCAAAACCAGAGGAGCAAGTGGCATGACAAGTTTATTAAGAAGAAACAATTCCAACCTGGTGATTGGGCTTTGTTGTTTGATTCCAAATTTAAAACATTCAAAGTAAAAGTCACCACTCGGTGGTTGGGTCCTTATGAGTTAGTCACTGTATGTGAAAATGGAGCTATGAAAATAAAAACAATTGACGATAGAAAAGTCTCCTTTGTAGTAAATGGAAACCGACTCAAATTTTATCATAAGCCCATTTCCAAAGAAGACTTTCTACAGGTCATGTCAATTGATAAGGCATTGGCCTTAGTAGATGGGGAATTCCCCCCTTGTTCTTGAATGTTTTCTGAATTTTCTACTATACATATGTAAATAATTTTGAATTTTGTTGATAAGCAATTCTAGAGATTTTTGTAGGTATTTATTTCACCAGGAGTAGACAGTTTCAAGGAAATATAAAAGAAGGTTTTTTCTTCAAAATATTGTTATATTTGAACCTCGTTGTCTGCTAAGCATAAAATGAATAATGACTTGCTGTAATTAGCCATATTTTTGCAAAAAACTTCATCTTCTCTTTTTCTTAAGGCATTTAAAAAAAACGAAGTTGCTCTTGAAAATATCCACCACTATATAAGGAAGTGATACCGTAACCATCAAGCTTAGAGGTCTCTCGTACAGGTTTCCCAAGAAACCTGAGTAAGTGAGCAAAGTATCTTTATTAAAGAGTAACAAGGAGGTCTGATTAACGGTTAGTCATGGAAACATCACAATAACTTACAAAAGAAGAAAGTGAGTTGAGCCTAGAGACACCTTTATGTTCTTTCCCAATGGTACCATCCACTATGCACTAAAAATCTTGATTATATCATATCTTTAGATAGGTCACGTCTGCTTAAGTACCCCTTACATCAAGACAATCACTAAGGAATATAACGGAAATTCATCCTCTAACATAAATACCATCCCAATTGAAAAAAAAAGCAAAAAAAATAGTTGTTTTCGAAGTTATCCCCCCATATTCTTGCACAAATCAATCTTATACTAAAATCTTAAAAGATGGAGGGCCAGTCTCTGAGGGTGTAAGAGGCTAACCCGTCGGGATACTGAACAGGTCTGCTGGCAGTGGGTACCGGCATGTGGTATGACTAGGTAAATCCATCCGGGTAATGAATAGTCTTACTGGTAGCAGGGCATTCTACCTAGCGAGGATGGTAATCTGACAAAAAATAAATAATAAATTTAAACTTGTCCTGATGTACGACATTACTTGTAGACAAAGATGACATGAAGTATGTATGGTTAAGTTAAGGTTAAGAACTCCATAAATTTTCCATTGGGAACTAACTTTGAGACTATCTCAACACTCTCTTGCCTACCTCTTCTTATCTATATGTAGGATGTTCTATCCTATAGGTGGGGCCATCTTCTAACCATCTCGTCAGACCAATCTGTGAAATTTATCTCTACACTTAACAAGCAGTAAATCTTCTTCTATTGGGAAAATTACTGGTTTCCTATATTTTTTATTGTGAGGTGTCACAATAATTAGGTGTGGGGGAGGGGTTTCATGAGTTGACAAATGATCATTCCCTAGAGAAGTAAATCTTTGTAAAAAATTATGTGTATTGTTTTCATGATACAAGTTATTACATCAGTAGTCATTTTACTTTTTTTGAAATGCTAATTTTCTGTGTGTTATAAATTGTTGTACATATCCTTAACACACCACTTTATTGGTTTATTTTCATTATAGGTTGTTCATTGCATAATGGAAATTACATGTCTTATGCAAGTGGATTGAGTAAGCATGATGGAAAAATCAATAATAATGGAACACTCTGCCTCTGCTCCCAATCATTGTGACTATCAAAACCATTCCAAGACTGCATGCTATCCATTACAAGAGGTAAAAATGCATTTCACATAGAAGTACCATATGGAGTGCCATATGGAGTGTCGTATGAGGTGTCGTATGAGGTGTCAAACGGAGTGCCATATGAAAAAATATACCAATAATTGTCCACAATTTCAGGTAACCAAGAATCAATGGCATTTATTCGAATTAGTTCATGGCAATTAAGATTAAATGATAAAAAATAGACATTTTCATGATCAAATCTCCAAGTAAAAAGTCTTGGACATTGATCTAACTTCTTATCATTATGATTTCCCCCAAAACATGCCTTCAAATTCAAAATCACTCACACATGGAAAATCATGCATGTACATTCATTATGAATGCAACCATTTCCACCTTAGGCGCACTCATAAAGGGAGGGATCACTCAATTGGGTTATCCCATTATTCCTCACACTTGCCTCTACCATTTTCATTCGCCCTTGTTTTAAATGCGCTCAACCTCTGTTCATTTCATTCCCCTGCTTAATTATGCTCGGCCCCTGTTCAAATCGTGTCATTCCTTGGCTTGATTGCACCTATCCTATGTGAATTTCTTCCTCTATCCATTTCTTCACACCATTACGATGCCCAAACGGTATGAGTTGTCTTCCTACGGAGACCTTTTCTCCATCCCTGAGTTTTCACAGTGTAGAGAAGTATTTTTGCGTGCAGGCTGGGGGTCATTTTTCACCCACTTGCAGGGCCAAGATGATGGCATTTCAATGCAATTTTCCCTTGGTTTTGATGGAAAGAAAACACGGGTGGGTTCTCTCACCTTTGGGGTCTAAGAGAAATCCATATATGCAGCCACAAATATTCCAAGAGTTGGGGATAGATGGTTTAAAAACCACCAGTTGCTACGATCAAGCTATAAAAGGGTTTTTAAACTAGAATTTCATAACATTTTTGGAGCTAAAGGATACTCCAAGGAGTGGATAAAAGAGGAGCTAATCAAATCTCTCATAGTCATCACCAGGTTGATCACATGTCAAGGTAGATATTCCACCTTTAAAGCATGTCACTTTCGATTTTTAGCTCACTTTCAGTTCAATAAACCATTGAATTTTCCCTTCTACTTTTTAAAGAGCTTGGATAAGATGTCCTCCCAAGTGAGGAAGAATGTAACCAACCCCCACAAAACCCTCTTTCACCATGGCCTTATCAAACTCCTTGTTTTAGCCAAATTGGAAAAACAGGGGCAAACTTGGGATGAGTTCATTTACCAATTTGCAAACCCTCACTTGACAATAAATACTAGAAAAAAGACACTTGATCTAAGGACTATTTCTCCATCCAAACCCCACTCTCCGAAGACTCCAAAACCTCATGATCAAGCCATTTATTTACCGGAACAAAAATCTAAAAATATTGTTGATACCCCTGCATCCTCATCGGGAAAAACGACCAAGAAGCCTATTTCTAATCTCCAGATGCCTTCAATATCTCTTGATCCTGCACCCAAAAAGATATAAGAAGTAATTCAACAAGACTTTCCTACATTTCCCACAAATAGGAGAGGATATAATCAATTTAATAGAGGACCCTTTCGAAAGAGTACCTGGAGCACAAGAGGAAAACCTTATGCAAAACCTATGACTACTTCAGACCCTATCCAAGTATTCTTTGATCTCAAAATCCCTCACAAAACACTTAGGGAAGTGTCTGTAGACGAATTGAAGCCTCAAAGAAAGACAAAATCTGAACCTACTTCTCCTCATCAACCCCCTATTACTCCTACCACACAGATTCCTACCCCAGATCCTAGGAATGATAAACACTCTACATATTTCAATGGATCTAAGGCCTCCTCCGAGATATTTGATCCTTCTCCATCCATTGAGAAGTTACAACAGGAAAATTTTCAGTTGTTGCAACAATCGGAAGAGAGGAAGACTTTGGACACGCATCTTCAGCGTGAAAATGAAATACTCCAAGAAAAGGTGAATTCCCTTCAATGATTGGTTGATGAGATGACAAAAACCAATCGCAACCTCAGGGCACAATTGAAACAACAGAAGAGGCACAAGACAAAATATTCACGGCAAGAAGGAGAAGCTTCTAAAGCTGATCCTTCTCAGCAAGCTTAGTCATGTGGGGAAATTCCTTTTTGTTTGTAGTGGGACCTGCAAAATCTTAGGTGTGGGGGTAATGTTGGGCCTGCAATATGGTTAATTTAATGATGATGATTAGATCCTTTTTGCCAATATTGTATGTGTATTTTCTTATTTTGAAGGAGTATTGAAGGATTTTTGTATCAAATCTCCATAGCTTACGCCAGGTACATATGATTGATTTTTTATGATGGTTTCAAGTATAATTCAACATGTTTTAATGCTTCCAGGAAACTAATTCACATTATGTGTGTCACAAGGAAAAATCGTAGGTAATTTTTGCATCTGACACTGCATCCGGTACTCCATTCGGCACTCCATCTGGCACTATGTCCTGTACTAAAACCATGGGCGAGATGGTGGTTATCATATCGGCAGCCAGTGATGGGAAAATTGGTGACATGGGTTTTCCTTGTGCTCGTGGCCTCTAGTATTGAGCTTCTGACAACTTGGATTGGGTTGTTGTGATGGGCATTTATTGGCTCACTTTGTTTCTAGAAGCCACCGACGGTTAAGACGCATTAAATGCGATTTACTTTTTTTAGAGGAGGTTGACCCTTCCAGTGGACGACCTCTCAGCTTGTAAACTCTATAAATACTACATCAGTGGTCAGACAAATAGTTATAAGAGCAAGAGGATATCTAAGCTTTGTTTTTCCATTTTCAGACATTTTGCTAAAACTATGTAAAATTGCGTTTTTATCTTAATGTTGAAATTGTGTTGCTTGAGCTTGTGATTTATCATTGAGGAGTAGCCACGACCTGCTGGGGGGCCCATCAACAGTCTGGGTGAACATTTAGTCAATTATATTGTGAATTTATATAGTGTAATCATCATTCCTTTTATTTCATGTTTATGAGTTTTATTATGTTTATTTACTGTGTAAATTGTTGTTCATAATTTAATTGCTTTAGTTCAGTTTTGCAGGTTATTATGGAGGCTAGTGTTAATATGCAATGACCTTTTAATTGATAGGAAACAAACTTGAAAGTTTTAGATACTAACCCTTGTGTATAATTAGATGATAGCTAGATTTTCTTTATGCTGAAATAGAGTTTAAAAACAGAGTCAAAACAAAGTAGTTAGTTTATGGTTTCTTTGGCAAGCTTCGATGGATGGATAGTTGTCAGTTTTAGTTTTCATTTCCAGATTGCTTATCTAATTGCTATTTAAATTTTCTTATCTAGTTGTTAATTAGTTTTCTCATTTAATTTCTTGTCATGTGCTGAAATAGAAATAGGATTTAAGTTATGTCTTTATGAGTATTTTCCATTTGCAATTTTAATTGTTAAAATAGGATTAGTTTAATTCACTTTATGCAATTTCCTTTCTAGATCTAGGTTGCAATTTTAATTCGAAGTTTGATTATTGAATTTAGTTTTCAGTTATGAATCTTTAAGTAGTATGAATTTTCTTACACTAGCATAGAATGCAATTGAATTTAATATAATAGTGTTTTCATATTGTTGATGATTAGTGCATAGATCAAATAATCACATGGATATGAAAGGTAGTTGATGTTGCTTCTATAATGGCTAAGTTCTCACTAGATTGCCTAATTCATACTTTTCACTTTTCTATCGAAGTCAATATCGAGTTTATCCCTCTTGAGTTATCGTTAATTGTTAAATGTCATCGTGATATTATAAGACACCGAAGACATAACCATCAACACTATATTTGAATTTTCTTTCTTTTGTAGGTTAGAGAATATTCTTCTTGCTTTGGTATATTAAAGAATAGTTTTCTTATGGTAGATTAAAGAATAGTTATTGATTACTTTTATTGTCATGATGCTTTGAATTTAATAGGTTAAGATTTCCTTTCATAAATTAGAAGTAATTATGAAGTTTAATTTAAGAATAGATTTCACTTGCTTATTAGTTTGATTAGTTTCTTATTGAGTAATTTCGATTAGTTTACTTGATGTAGAAGTTATCATAGGTTATTTAGTTGATTGCTTGCTTGTTTACTTGCTTTGATAGGGTAGTTGATTGCTTGTTTATTTTCTTTAATAGGGTAGTTGCTTGCTTGTTTATTTACTTACTTGTTGTTGCTTATTGAATTTGAATAGATTAATTAGATTAGTTGTTTTTGTTATTTCTCATTAGATAGATAGTTTTCTTTTGCTTATTGTAATGATTAAGTGAGTTTTCTTTAAGTAGGGTTTTCATTTTCTTCCTTAGGACTATCCATCGATCCTTTGTTCAAAAGTTACTTAGGGTAAATAATTTAAGTTTCTTAATAGGGTTTGATCATTAATAGCCTTTGCTTGAATAGATTAGTTCTCAAATAGCCCATTTCCTTAGTTAGACTATACTACCTCTATCCTTTCTGCCTTGGCACATATATTGCTACAACTCAAAGTTTACTTACCCCGGGTTGACAATTTAATTGAGGATTTTTAGTGTTTTTTAGTGCATATAGAACACCCATCATCAGTGCTAGAGTTTCAAGTAATGATTACAGATGGAGGAACTATCAATTGCTCAGGAAAATACAATAAGATCAATCTTACTATGGGGAGATATGTAGTGAATATTCTAATGATTTCTATACCCATGTGTGGTGCTAATGTTGTACTAGGAATCCAATGGTTACAATCATTAGGAACAATGGATTTTAATTTTCAAGAACTTTTCATGAAATTTTCATTGGAAGGAAAAGAAATCGAGTTAAGGGGTATCAAAAGGAAACCCAGTAAGGTGATAATCTCTAATGGCATGACAAAATTATTGAAAAAGGGGCATCAGGATGTAATTGCACAACTATGATAACTAGATGTTCAAACATCTAATCCATATATTCCCCTAGATATCCAAGGGATCATTGATAAGAATTCCAAAGTATTTGAAGATATTCCCAAAGGTCTTCCACCCACACGAAATCATGATCATGTTATTCACATAATTCCTTGGAGTGTTCCTCCTAACATCAGGCCTTATAGATACCCTTATGCCCAGAAGAGGGAAATTGAGCATATGGTTGAAGAAATGTTAGAGGGTAGCATAATTATACCTAGCGAAAGTTCTTACTCTGCACTGGTGGTAATGGTACTCAAGAAAGATGTCTCATGGCGTATGTGTCCAGACTATAGAGAGATCAACAATATCACTATTAAAGACAAGTTTCTCATCCTTTCATTGATGAATTGTTAGATGAACTACATGGAGCAATCTATTTCAAAACGTTGGATCTTCGTTCAGGGTATCATCAGATTAGAATGAAGGAAGAAGATATCCTAAAAACAACATTTCGAACTCATGAAGGCCATTATGAATTTTTGGTCATGCCTTTTGGCCTTACAAATGCACCTTCTACATTCCAAGGGTTGATGAATTCCATTTTCAATCCCTTCCTTCAAAAATTTGTGTTAGTATTTCTTGATGATATACTAATCTATAACAAGTCTTGGGAGGATCATGTGTGACATGTTGACAAGGTGCTACAACTACTAAAGGAGAAATAACTATATGCCAAACCATCTAAATGTTTCTTTGGGGTGAAGGAGGTAGATTATTTGGGTCATATTATATCTCATGAAGGTGTCAAGGTAGACCCTAACAAGATTAAGGCCATGATGGACTGGTTGATTCCAAAAACATTGAAGAATCTTAGAGGATTTTTGGGTTTGACAGGTTACTACTGCAAGTTTGTTTGGAACTATGGAAGAATAGCATAACCTTTAACGACATTAAATAAGAAGGATTCATTTTCATGGACTCCAGAGGAAACTCAAGCTTTTGAACAACTTAAAGAGGAGATGTGCAAAGCTCATGTCTTGACCACACCAGACTTCAGAAAAACCTTTATTGTGGAATGTGATGCCTCGGGAAATGGCATTGGTGTTGTTCTAATGCAAGAAGGAAGGCCCCTTTCTTTTGAAAGTCGGCCACTCAATGGAAAGGACTTACACAAACCCATTTATGATAAGGAAATGATGGAAATACTACATGCATTGAAGAAATGGCACCCTTACCTAATAAGTAGGCACTTCAAGGTCAAAACATATCATGATAGTCTTAAATACTTCTTGGAACAAAGACTATCTTCATAAGAACAAAAAAAATGGGTGACCAAGATATTGGGTTATGATTTTGAAATCATCTATAAAAAGGGAAGCAAAATGTTGTGGAAGATGCACTCTCAATAAAGGATGAAGATGTTGAGGCCTTTCTCTGTGCTATCTCGATCATCCAACCCGATTGGATAATAGAAGTGAGGGATGAATGGAAGAATGGCGAAAACGTGTGGACTCTCATTCAAAGGTTGCAGTAGGATTCCATTGCATCAGATACATTTAAATGGAAAAATGATTCACTGTGGTACAAATATCGCTTATATTTATGTAAGAACTCCCAACTCAAACAAACGATACTATTGGAATTGCAAACCTCTCTGGTAGGATGGCACTCGACGTGTTTGAAAACCTACCATAGGATCAAGAAGGAATTTTTTTAGGATGGCCTTAAAACAAATGTTCAAAGGTTTGTGGCGGAATTTTTGGTTTGCCAACAAAATAAGGTGGAAACAATTAAGACCCCAGATCTTTTACAAACATTATCCATCCCAAGTTAGCGTTGGGAGGAGGTTTCCATTTATTTCATCACAGGGTTACTGAAGTCTGAAGGAAAGAGTGTCATCATGGTGATTCTTGAAAGACTGACAAAGTACACACACTTTTTGCACTCTCTCATACCTTCAAAGCCAGTACAGTTTCCACTGCATTCATGGAGTGTTTATGGATAAATTCGTGAGTGCGGACACAGACCAATCTTCCCAGATCCACCTGGATCTGGAACAAACCGTAACAGAATACTACTCTTTCCCTAGATCTAACTATTGAATGAACTAAGAGAAATGGATGACGGACATACCTTATGAACGCTCTCCTTTAATCTCTGTTGTTCCTCGCTCTGCTACGATGCTCTTGTGTCGTCCAATCACAACAACACAAACCAATCACAGCAAAGGCATTAATCTATTCAATACCTAGTCTATACATGTGATCAAGGAATCATGTAATAAGATGACATCATCATTATGGGAAAGAGACATATTCATGTATTATATTAACTGAAAGAGAAATATACAACCTGAGCCTTGATGTCGTAGATCTCCTTTCGATGGCTCCTAGCTTTGACACACACACTTGCTCATGCATGAAAGATTTGAACCACATATGATGACCTTGTTGTTGTCTCTTGCTGCTGTAGCATCAATCCTCCATACAGTCTTGCACTAATTCTCCAATCAATCTCTTGCTAACTTGCTTCTTCTTGTTCTTATGCTTAACCCTTTCCATGAGCAATCTCTTCAATATATAGGAGAAGATTGATTAGTTACTTGGATAGGGAATGATCCCAAGATATCTGGAAAGTCAGTATTTTGCCAACCATTCGAACTCCAACTCACCCTTCTAGAAG
>ML788488.1:585117-622461 GCA_009831015.1 Picea engelmannii
CCTGCGAACTATTTTCAAAACATGATTTTGAGAAAATGACAAGTGTAACCTTCTTCATGAAAAAGTTCTTAATGAAGAGTTTGATCTTCCATTATCATGACATAATCATAATATCATCTCGATAACCAAAAATGTGGATAACATGGAGATAGTTCAAAAGCTACATGGAAGCCCAAATATTATTGTAAGTGACAAAGATCCCATCTTCACTGGACATTTTTGGACGTAATTATTTTCTTGTTTGGGTACTCAATTGGCTCATAACTCATCCTATCATCCTCAATATGATGGAAAAACCGAGATAGTGAAAAAATGTCTGGAAGGATACCTTCATTTCTTTGTCTCTAATAAACAAACACAATGGTTCAAATGGTTACCCTTGGTAGAATGGTGGTATAACACTTCCTTTCATACTGCAACAAAAATGACACCATTTATGGAACTCTATGGATACCACCCTCCTTCCATCACTCCTTCTCTAAAAGAAAAATATAAGGTTCAAGTAGTGGAATATCACATCAAGCATCAACAACAAGTTCTCCAAATCTTAAAGGACAACCTGACCATGGCACAGAATCGCATGAAACAACAAGCAAATCAACATCATAGTGAAAGAAGTTTTGAAGTAGGGGATTGGGTGTTTTTAAGACTACAACCATACAAACAGATGTCCCTCAAGAAAGACAAAAGGGATAATAAATTATCACGAAAGTAATATGGCCCTTATAATGTGTTGCAACATATTGGTACTATGGCATGCTAATAGGAGTTGCCTGCATATTCACGAATACACCCAGTTTTCCATGTTTCATTCTTAAAGAAGTTTATAGGTGACAAGATCCCAGTTCAAATTATATTACCAGAACTTGATGAGGAAGGGAAAATTATATTGGACCCTGAAGCTATCACTAACACAAGAATTTTCTAGCTGAGGAATAGATCCATTTCAGAGTATCTCATTAAGTGGAGGAAACTACATGTTGAAGATTCCACTTGGGAAGATGATTATTTTATACAGAAGTATCCATAATTACTCAAGTGTTGCGAAAAAAACTTGTTTGAAGGGGAGGGGCATGTTAATCCCTAAACAGTGGCACATTACCTCTTAATTGGGGCATATTACATTAGTAATGTTATTTTATTTAAGTTGGCTTGGGTCCATTAGTTGTAATTGTACCACCTAGTCTCCAATATATACCAAGGATACCTTTTCATTTGGAACCATCTTGTATTGAGAAATTTATGTGGTGTATAAGGAGGTTTCCCCCTTGAAGAGGCTTATTATCTGAAATTCTCTCTTTTTCAAGGCGTTGGAGTACTTATTATGAGATTTTTCTATGCTATCTTGATATTTGGTTCTTAACAATGTTCATCTGTGAAAGAATCGTCATGAAACATTTCCTCATCTAGTTGAGGGAAGTCCGATATCAACTCGGAAAAAAATATCGATTTCTTAGACTTTGCAGAAGAAAAATAGAGATCAAATTATTGCAAAATAGCAATCCACTTATTGTATTTTCCCCCTATGATACGCCTAGTGAGGATGAATTGAAATGGATTGATATCCGCAACTACGATAGTTTTGCAAAGTAAGATATAATATCATAATCGTTGAACCACATGTACAGAAGGCCATCTTCTCTACATGAGAGTATTTAAGTTCAGGAACAACTAGGTTTCAACTGAGATAGTATAAAATATGCTTATGGAGCTCATCATCCTTCTGAACTAGAACCATACCAATTGTACCTTCAGACATAGTGATATAAAGAAAATAGTCTCTATTGTAGTTTGGAGGCTTCCACAGAGGCACTAATACCAAATCTTTCTTAAGAGAATAAAAGGATTCCTAGGCTTGCTCATCCTATATAAACAAACTATCCTTCTTCAAAAGAAACATGAAACCTTTAGTTAAATTGGCATAGTTCACTATGAACCGACGTAGGAATTTAGACTTCCCATGTAAACCTTGAAGTTGTCTAATGTTGTGCAGGGGAGAAAATCAAATTATTTCCTCAACCTTCATAGGATCTACCATGATCCAATCCTCAGACACTATGAATCCTAAGAGATGACCAGACCTAACACAGAAGATGCACTTGTGAGGGTTCAACTGAATGCGATAGTAATGACATCTCTCAAATACTAAATGAAGGTGAGTAGAGTGATCTACTCTCTTGTGAGAGTGAGCAGCGAGATCATCTAGGTAAGCTTTGACAATATGCTTAATATCATGAAAAGCAAAGGTCATGGCACGTTGGAAGGTTTCTCCGGCATTTTTAAGGCCAAAAGGCATTTTCCGGTATGAAAAAGTACCCCAAAGACAAATAAACACCATTTTATGTTGATCCTCAGGTTTGATCAGAATTTGATTATACCCTGAAAACTCGTCCATAAAAGAAAAGACTTCTATTTTCGCACACTCGTCAAGAATCTGGTCAATGAAAGGAGTAGGGAAGTTATGTTTAGGACAAGCCTTGTTCAAGTCTCTAAAATCCATACAAACACGGATGGTTCCTTGCTTTTTATTTACAGGAATGGGGTTGGACACCCATTCAGTCAAGGGAACCGAGTAGATGAAACCAACATTAAGTAGCTTCCCTACCTCTTCTTTAATGGCAACGAGCTTCCTAGGATTAACATCTCTAAAACGTTGTTGAATAGGTTTAGCATCTAGATAGATTTTAATCTCATGCTTCATAATGATGGGGTCAATCCCTGGCATATCTTCATATGACCAAGCAAAAACATCTCGGAATTATTTGAAAATATCGGTGTAGATCTGAATTTCTTCAAGCGAACAATCTGCACTGACATACACGTTCTCAATTTTACCAGGGATACGAGAGATGTCAATCATGACGGTAGGAGAAATATTTTACATGTTTCCCTTGGCATAAATACCATGCATATCTAATGGAACCATGGTGTGACTAACCATCTCACTCAAGGTATATCTAAAGTCATCTTGTTTGATCTTAACAAGCTCCAAGAGAAAGTAGGATCAACAATGCATATCGTCCCAAGGCCTATCAGGACTAGACATGGCCTCTAATATGGATTCATATGAAGGTAAAGTATCATCAAGGAAATCATGTGAACAATATGATTGATGATCCCATACAAGACCTAAAACAAGATCCACTTCATCTGTCTACGAGGAGGAAGGATCTAGGTCAGCAGTAGTGTCAAGAATAGCTTGATATGAAACCTTTTTTACCGATAGTGGAATTTCCATCCCAACATGTGAATAACCTTCATATGACATAATCGGGGAAGGTAGGGTCCAAGGGTCATTGAAATACGAAGCATGTAAAAGAATGGACCTCATCAATGATGAAGACTCACTAGAAATGGCATGAATATAGTGAATTGGTGCCATGAAATCAAAGCTAACCATCAAAGAGGAACACATTCTGACACCAACATCCTTATTTGCCTACTAATAATTTTCAATCACAGGGATTGAAGGTCCAACTGATGCACTGGGACTATCATATGCAAGGGACAACTGATCAATTGTCACTATTTTGCCTTCATGAGGAAAACATAAAGTATAGAAAATGGACGACGTGATGGTTGTCATGGCATAAGTCCAATTATTCCCTAGTAGTAAATTGTAGTCGATAGGCACATCAACCACCTCAACATAAACCTCCATCGTCTTCCCACGTAACTAGACCAGAAAAACAAGAAGAATTTTTTGGGGTTGAAACGAACGCCCATCAAACGCAGTCAACATAGTCATAGATTGGGATAGGGTCGAAGAACCAATGGATTTCCAACATGTTAGGGACATCACACACATCGCAACACCTTCATCAATTATAGTACGTTTGATGGTAATTTTTGTGTACTACACATGGATTTGAAAGGCCATGTGGTAAGGTAAGCGAGGCTTAACATCCGTGACATAAAACTTGATAACCTTCGAGCAATATGGGTCTAGAGCTCATAACACAGATAACAAGGTGTTTCTCTATGAAGGACACGTCTGGAGCACCTCCAAAGACGACATAGCATAAGGGTTTTGGCCCAGATCTTCAACAATCGAATAGTTATGGGCGGCTTTGGCATTAGGATTGTGGACAAAGCACTTTAGTACTCCTTTCAGAATACGAGGCGGAGGTTCATTCTTTTCAATATGCAAGGGTGTTTCCAGAGGAGGAGGAGACTCTGGACCTATAACAATTTGTGAAGAACCGTAATCATGAGATCGAGTGGCTACATCAATCTGAGACTTGACCATATTGACACATAGATGGCCACCTTCATGTGCCGAGGGGTTTTGACTCTCATTCGGCGCATTTTTGGTGTTGGAGTTCCCCAAGGCCATGTGTTGATTATGTGGAAATGGATTTGTTAGCACAACGGGAGGGTGAGATAATATCCTCGAGGCTTCCTCGATTTTGGGGCATAGGTGGGTAAGGTGATCATATTTACAAAGTTTACAAGGAAACTTCACCTTTTGTTTCTCTTTCTTTCCCTCATCGGCATTATTATTCGATCTATCATTGTTAGTGTCATCTGTGGCTTTATTATTATTTTTCCCACCCTTACGATTATTACCTCGTCCTTTCTATTTATTCCCTCCTAGTTGTTGGTTACCGTTTGGGTTAGACGAAGACTGTATAGAATGCACATCCCTCGACTCGGTGGGGATGGAGGACGAAGTCAAAGCTTGTCCTACTATAGGCTATCTTAGAGACAAATATTTCAACTGGTTTGTCACCAAGTCTATAGACTTAGCATTTGCAGAGCCCATGAGGCCTGGGATTTTTTCTAGGGTCATATTTTGACCATGGTGTGTCAGGAAGAATCTTATAAAGCATCCCAGATTGAGAATATATGAGGTCCAATTATTGGGCTTTGAAAATGGCTTCTTCCTCAAATGTTACTCCAAATGTAGAGACATCCTTCGAAATATAAGCCAATAATTACTTAAGGAACCATTCCAACAAAAACTCTATAGGAATGTAGGATTTGATCAAACTCTTTCTTCTACGCCACTCTTGGATATGGTCTGAGATATGTGTGGATTTATCTTGGTGGAATGCTGACAAAAGTTCTATGTCGACATCATAACGAACTAACGACTGGAAGTGGTTGAGAAAAACCAATACCATTTGATTAAAGTTTCCATATGTTTCCCCTGGTAGCTCAATGTACCATTTCACGGCGACCCCCATGATGGTGCATTGAAATAGCCTCAAATGAATAGAATCATCATTCAGGGACTTGGATGAGAACGATAGATGAAAATTAGTGTCGTGATCACCCAGATCCTCACCATTATTTCCTTTGAATTTTGGAATGTCCGAAGGAATATTGGTGGAGATGGGGGGCCATGACGGATCGTGATGCACATGGTCATTCATTAATTTCAACAAATCTGGTAGATTAATCATGGCCATAAAAGGGATCCAAGGTTGCAGCATCTTATCCCATGCTCCCAGGAAAGATTGGGGTTGAGGGATTGTAGACCATCCAGAGTTCTGGTATATTCCATGGCCCTATCTGGTAGGATAATATCCTCCTCCAAACTTATTCATGAAAGGTTGTATGGGCACCATACCCGCGAAAGTGGCAAGATGAGAGTTATATACGTTGCCCCCAACCAAAGGGACTCTATGTTGGGGGTTACCCATACTATGAAATTGACTCCCTCCATAAGGAACACTAGAGGACAGAGGGGGTTTCACCATAATAAATGTGTTTGTAGGAATCACCGTGGAGGAAGAAGAGATGAAGAACAAAATATAGGAAGTGAATTGTCCACCTGGTTGAGCACTCCATCCTGGAGCATTGAAACTAGGATTAGGCTCAGAGGAAAGAGGATTCATACCTCCCACTATAGGATTCATTTGGGGAATATGACCTCCACCAAATGAGAAACGAACATAAGGAGGTGTCGTGCCCCCATATCCAAAACTAGGATTCACATTAGTCGTTGAAACGAAGGATGAGGTTTTTGACGTCATGTCGGGCATACCAAAAAAAAATGGATTAGAAGCTGAAGGTATTGACTAAGAATATTGACTTGGCATTCCAAAAAGAGATCTTAAAGGGTTCGTTCTTTTGGTTTGATTAGAACTCACAGGTTGGGTAGCACTAAAGGTGGGGACCTCCAACATCCACACCATCGAATGTGAATGAGTTGAAGGGATCCCACTAATCACGGAAGAGAATGGAGTCGAAGGACTCCCTGAGACATTCGGGTCTGAATCAGTACTCATAACTGGATGATCACGAGTCTGGGAGGTGGAGATATGTGTACCACATTTATTAACTCTGCACCTTTTATAAGGAAGCTTCGGTAAAGGATCAATATGCGTTGGTAACTTCAACAAACGGAGAGACCAGTGAGGAGGTTGGTGTTGTTCCATGATGACTCAAGACTTGAGATATAAAACAAAATCCTAGGGCCAACTAATAATCAGAAACCACACCAAAATAAAGAAAAAAGGAAAATGTACACAAACAAGATATAGTGGTTGAAAAGGGGCCTCCCTCACTAGAGTAGGTATGTCTCACCCAAGAGGGATCTGAGACTCCTTTCAAAATATTAGAGGAATCAGAATCATTTATAATGGCCCTCGTGGGCTTAATAGTGCAATGAGTCAGATCCCCCCAAAGAGGTAATCCTCCATAAAGGTTTTGCATTTTCTGACCCTTATCTGACTCAAGGTACTTGCAGAATAACCCCTGCAAGTAACCTATGTGGCTATCGATGCCAAGAAACTACAGTCACCACAATATAACCAATGCGCAGGCGAATAGTCGTAAGTCCGTTCCACCGTATGGGCAGGGTAATAAATCCTAAAATATCGAAATCACCACCTCTCACGGAGGTAAAGGTACTAGAAAGACCCCCAAATATGAATAGAACCCCATAAATATCTCTGACGCTAAGAAGGTATTAGAGGGATATCTTTGCAACCAACTTCACGTGACCTCGTGCTTAACTTCAGTGTGAGCGAAGCCTCCTGATGTCACTAATTACACAATGGATTTAACCACTCCCTGGTCAGACACGTATGTTTAGTTTAATAGCCTTGGAGAAGTTTACTCACAAAATCTTATTCCAAGGCTCTATGTCCTATACTTGTTAGTGTAACCTGAAAAATAAAATCATTTTTATCAATTTTAATTAATCAACAGTAATTTTAATGGCTTCTTATTACTCAAGAGGTGTGTTCGTGAAAGTGATGGTATTACGACTCAGCATATAAAAAGAGGAAAATATAAAGAACTGTTAAGTACTATTCCTGAATTTAAAAGTTATAGTATGATTCTAAATGAAATATTTCCAATGCAATCTCTATAATTTCAATGAAATGCAATCTCTCCACATGTGTCAAAATCAATGCAATGTATCAAAAGTGCAAATTCCATAATGAAAATAAGAAAATATTTTTGTATTTTTGATATAAAGAAAAGAAAATGCAAGGACTAAATAGAAACTTCACAGGAAGACCCTACTACAAGAAAAAAGAGACAAGACAAGAAGGATACCAAGAAGCAAACACTCAAACCAATATGCAATGAAAACCAATGAAAAAAATGATAAGAAAGAAATCCGCCCAAAAATTCAACAACAAAAAGGCTTCCTATCACTCTGTAGAAACTTAAAAGTTAGAACAGGGACCCAAGAAGACTCGAAAACCAACCAAAATCACCCAAAAAACACCAAACTCAGCCAACAAGACTAAAGAGATGATTTACATGATTGTTTGAGCATAAATCACGTATATACACTCCCTAAAGGAAGACAGCTTGTGTATATATGCGCCTATCAAGGGAAAAACCGTGTATACCAAGAAAAAAAATGTCAAGGCAAGGGTTAATCCAAGAAACTCAAATGTAAGGTAAAAAATAGGTTTTCAAGCAATAGGTGACAAGGAAACTCGGGCTAACAGAGATAAAATCAAGGAGAAAAACACTTTAAACCCCAAAAAAGGAGACAATTCTCCAGTATGGTCGCCAATTCTGTTACGAGGAAGATCTCTCTATGCAAGGGGTAAACCACAACAAATGGAATGACACATAGAAATCAACTCTAATCCAAAGTATGATGTATAAATGAAATTCTAACAACACAAGGCTATGAGCCTACCTCGTTCGGATGTTCGAAGAAGACCACCGTTGAGCACACGACCCAATTCTTTATACCTGCAACTTGTCCTCAACAACCAAGATATGCAAGAATATGGTGATAATATATAATTTTATCATATAGATTAACATAATCCATTAACATACATGAAAAATACGCCCATGGAATAATAATTCAAATATTTTCAAGATATCAATTGGATGAGAAAAGAGTATTTCTATTAAAATAATTAGCAGAAGTACATAGGTGACAAACTTCTGTAATGGAACATATTGGAACCAAGAAACTAAGTCCCTCTAGTTGGGCCTCCACCACTTCAATCCTACACCAAAGGAAAGCTCATATATAGGAGTCAATGAGGTTCACCATCACAAAGAAGGAAGAGCCTGGAGGTTGAACAAGGAGTTCAGACTTTCAAGGACAAAGGAATGTTGACTCAATATGAAGTGAAATTTCTCCAGAGTGTCTTCGATCTCAAAGTTAAATTGTTGAATATCCTCAAGGCTTTGATATGGCTCAATTTATATCCTTCAAATGGAATTGAAGGGTCGATTCAGAGCGTTTCTAGTATATGGAAGGTCAAGGACCATGGATCTCATGACATGGCAAGGAAACCTGACATAATTTTTAATTTTCAGCACCAAACTCGATGTATGTGGGTTGTAGTGGAGAAACCTGCATATACGCTTGTTGTATAACTGATAGGGCGTGTATATGTGGAAAAATATTCTTTTTGGGCTCTGGAATGCACAAAAATGGAACTTCAAGTTTGCATGGGGAAATGGAAGGCCATCCAAGAAAATTGGATGGAGTGAGGAAAAAATTGTTGTAACATGGAGACCATAAAAGCTTTGATAGACGAGGATTCCAAGGAGGCCATAGATGAGGATATGGATGAGGAAGAGTAAGAGGCTATGGTGGTGGAGGAGGAATACCACCTATCTTTCTTAACAATGGCAAAGTAGACCACCTGACGCGATTTTGTACCAAGCCACACGCACTCTATGGGTATTTCCACAACACAGACCATGTCACAGAGGATTTACTAGACTTATTAGAGAAATGGGAAGAGAAGAAGGAACACTACAATATGGTGACTGTGGAGATGAGAGAAGTTCGGAAGCCACAAGAAGAAGTTGATGTATGAGTGGTAATCTGAGGAGGCATTCATGTGGGAGCTTACTTAAATTGAGGAGAAGGTTTATGTCTGAATATAGAAGGGGATATCAGAAAAATAGTGCAAGCACATCCTAAGTTTGACATCGTGTAGAAAAATCAATTCCTTCATGATGCATAGAGAGATCTGGAAGAGGATAGAGCGCACAACACAGAGGGCACTCAAAGAATCCCAGGTGCATGACGAATTGCAACACACAATGAAGATGGCATTGGAAGAATCATGCATCATGAGGAAGTACATCATGCATCACAAAAGGAAATGGAAGAGGAACGCGTGCATGAATATATGTGACGCATGGTGCAAGAGGAAAAACAATGCAACACTACCTGTGAGGTGAAATAAAAAAACCAAGTAAATGACTTCTTGCACTATTTCCTTATTATGTTAAGTGATCCTAAAGCTGCAATGAAATTGACCCACATATTAAGAAGATGTATGAGGGAAGAGGAGACCACAATGGCTATTATTTCCCTACTACTAGAATGGGATGTGCACTAGGTGAGCAGAAAAAAGTTCATGGGAAGAGAATTTAAAATGATAATTGAGCTCGAAAACTATGAGATGGACGGTGTCACGTTGGACTTGGGATCCAATATGAATTTATTTCTGAATAAATATTGGGTGTTGATGGGTAAACCAAACTTGGTGTGGTTCCCTATTCAATTCATGTTGGCCAACCAATACAAAATATATCCTATTGATAGGCTATAGCAAGTGGAAGTGAACATTGAGGGGGGAAATAAGAAAGCATATTTTTAGGTTAATGAGATTATGGATGACTCGGACCTGTATCCACCTCTACTTGGCATTGAATAGGAATTCAATAACAATGCATTGTTGAACCTAAAGAAGCGAAATATTTCCTTCGACATAGATACCTTGTGCATTATTGCACTATTGGATCCAAATAAGAATGACAAATATAATGAGCCCATGAATGAGGATGCACAGAGTTCCATGATTGAGAACATATATAATATCACATTATGCAAAGAGGATTATGTCAATCCAAAAACTAATGGTAAACTGAGATGGAGAAGTGTTCACTCCTATGAAATAGATTCAAAGGATGCTATGGATAGATGGAATAATAAGTTATATGAGATATAAACCAAGAGATGCACATGAATCACCAAGGTAGTGCATTGGATTGGATCATATTTATACAGTGTACCAAGGTTTGGATTGGATCAGATTTATACAGTGTACCAAGGTTTGAAAGTACATGCCTAATAGACATGTTTATGGCATAGATGGAAGGGTTGGTGCCTGAGACCCAAAGGATATAGGCCATGGAAATAGTAGTTGAAGAGACACATGTGCATTGGTGGGAAATGGTGCACCACCCCGATATATAGGAATGGGAATAGGTGGTATAATACATAAAATTCAGGTTCTATCCCAAGAAAAACTTTGAATTGATGAACCGGTACAAGCGTACTGAAGACCCTCAGGAGCACATTTGTTTCTCTGAAAGTCATTAGATAACCAAAAATATTCCTAACAGAGAATGGGTCCATATGTTTTTCCATACCATGGATATGGTACCTATAAATTGGTACATCCAGGAGGAAACAAGAAGACAAATAGGGGATTAGGGGAATGTAAGTGAGCAATTATGAATTAAATTTAATTTCACCTGGAAAATTCCATCACAGAGGGAGGCATTATTAAGAATCAAGGATTTCATCTTTCTTCGACAACCTAAGGACACCATGTAGAAATTTGTATCTTAATACCAAAATTCGATGACAAAATTGAAATGGGTCATATACTATTGGAATATTGATAGTGATGATGCGTGTGAAGAAATCCCCAAGGGGTTACATATCAACAAGATCAAGGATGAGTGTGTGGTTCAAGGAAATTCCTCTAGTAGCGCTATGTTAGACTATGGCCACCCATTAAAGACAAGAAACACAATATAGGCACAGAATAAGTGATGAATATGGCCATAATTGGTGACTATTGGAACTAGGAAATGGTAACAAGGGTGGTAGACTTGTTGAAAGAGTGTGAAGACCTCTTTCTAAGAATATTCTTGGATATTAAAGGGATGGAAAGATCCCTCAATGAAATGAAGATTCAGTTAAATACCAATGCTAAACCAGTAAAGAGGATACCATATTGCCTAAGCCTGAAGTACAAAGAGAAGTTGTGGAAAGAATTGGATCGAATGTTGGAGGCAGGGATCATTGTCCCTATGGAGGAGTCATATTGGATTAGCTTGATGGTGGTGCAATCAAATAAGACAAGCAAACTAAGAATTTGCATTGACTTGTGAATCTTAAATGTGGCTTGCATGCATGATCCATTCCCAACACCATTTACAGATGAAGTGTTGGAAAACATGTGGCTTCTCAAGATATCACAAGGTGTGAATCATGAAAGAATATCAAGACAAGACAATGTTTGTGATAGAATGGGGCTTGTTTTCTTACAAATAATGACCTTGGCTTGAAGAATGCACCTATATTATTTTCCAGAATTGTGGTCACAACTTTTAAGGACTTCATCCATAAATTTTTGGAGGTGTACTTAGATGTTTGGATGGTCTTCAATATACTAAATGATCATATGTAGGAACTACGATTGTTGTTCGATAGGTGATGACAGTTGCATATTTCCTTGAGCTTGAAAAAATGCATCTTCTATACATTATTTGGGACATTGTTGGGACATGTGGTATGCAAGGAAGGATTGTTAGTAGATCAAGCAAAGATTTCCATGACTTGGATATGTTGGCTACCACATCCTTCAAAGAACTATGTGCCACCTTGGAACACATGGGGTATTATAGACAATACATATGAAGTTACGTGAAGGTTGTTGTTTTGTTAGACAAGATATTGCATAACGATATGAAGTATATGTAGACACAAGAATGTTAGGATGCGTTGGATACATTGAAGGAGAAATTGGTCACTGCACTGATCCTAGTATTTCCATATTGGACAAAGATATTCCATGTACATATATACATGTCATCCATTGCATTGGTTGCATTGCTCACGCAACTCGAAGAAGAGAACATTGATCACCCAATCTATTTTTCCAGTCGAAGACTATTATATTCTGAAGAGAATTACATGACAACAGAGTGTGAAGGTTTGGCTATGGTATATGCCTTGTAGAAATTTTGGTAATACTTACTAAGAACTACCTTCAAATTTTTACTAACCATTTGACACTCAAACACTTGGTCAATAAGATAGTGTTGGGGGGGAGAATATTTCGATAACTTTTTATTTTTCAGGAATTTGAGTTTGAAGTAGTCATTAAGATTGACAAAACACAAAATGGGGTTGGACCATCTTTCAAGGATAGATCCAAGGGAAGCATGCCACAATTTATATGACAACCTCCCTGACACGTAGCTCCTCAGAGTCAAATATGTACCATATAAACTCACATAGATTGCATCATACCTTACAACAAGTCACGCACTGAAAGGATATACTCAGACATAGCACAGACAACCGGTGACCCACAGCTTCAACTATCAAATGATTGTCGGGCATTTTTACAAGCTTGGTACAGATGAGATCCTACACAAGTGTGTTATATCATGAGAATGACATGGTCCTCTACGAGATACATGAAGGTTTTGAAAGAGGACACAACACCATAAAGGCCACTACATAGAAAGTGTTATGTGCAAGGTTATGGTGGTCGTCGGTATTTGAAGATGCTAATGAATATTTCAATCTCTACGATGTTTTCCAAATGATCAAGAATCCTTGCAGATGAGATGAAATATTTTTGTTCCCAATCACAGCGCTTGAACCATTCAACAAATGGACTATTGATATCATGGGACCCATCAGTCCCCTTGCATGTAGGATGGGTGCACGATACATTATTACTTCCATAGAATACTTGGCGTGTTGGTCAAAAGTTGCACCAGTAAAATATTGTACTGCATAGATAATCGCATGCTTCATATTTAAAAATGTGATCACAAGGTTTGGTTTCCTGAAGTTGTTAATGAGCGATCAAGATGCACATTTCTTGAATGATACCATCCACGCACTCACTCAAGAATTCATGATCCATCACCAAAAGAGTACACTATATCACCCATAAGCCAATAACACCATGGAAGCTTTCAATGGGATATTAGAGCATGCATTGAACAAGGTTTGTAACATCCAACGTGACGACTCGAATTAGTTTTTTCCAACACTACTATGGGAATATGGAACAACCTATAAATGATTGACAAAGTATATGTCGTTCAGGTTGTTGTATGGAAAAGAGGTTATGATTCCCTTAAAATTCATGGTACCAATTCTTCAAATTTCTCTCAAGACATAGATGTTTGACGACCAATCCCTTTAGAATAGATTGAATGAACTAATAGAACATGAAGAGCACCGAATTATTGCGGGTCATAGCCAAATGGTTAAGAAAAAAAGACAAAATTATTGTCACAACTGCAACATTAGAATCAAAATTGTAGAGCTCCGTTCTTTGGTATTTTTATATGATAGTAAGTTCCTCAAGCACACTAGTAAATTGTGTATGCGTTAGTTAGGACCATTTTGATTGGTATACATCAGTGAGGCATGGACAAAAAAGTTAGCAACACTACAAGTTCAACCCCTCAAATGACTAATTAACGGCAGCTAACTCAAGGTGTATTATGGCTCACGAGGGTTCTGTGTTCCCTAAATGGACAAACAATTTCATGTTTAGCGTAGTGTAGGATTTAGGTCGATAGGTATTAGGAAGATATTATTACGCATTCATTAGTAGGATAGGACAGGATTTGGTAATTTGGAATATGGGACAGATGGGTTCATATAAATATTTGGCAAATTTGACCAAGTGTGTGAAGTAACCACAAACATACACCTTATAGGATGGGACAATAGGATCTCATAGGTGAGGAATGAGACACATGGCTTTGTAAAGAAATGAAGGGCCAAGTAATAATATTTGGACAGTTGATGCAGGACTAAGGGATGTGAACAGTTATGGAAACATCACCCAAGAGGCACATTGGGGGATAGCGGTATAGTATGGTCAAATTAAAAATAGTTCAGGAAAGCATGGAGAATTGGGGATGATTATCACAGCAGGAATTTTGTGGTTCAATGGGACATGGGGATACACAAGGAAAACAACCCACATTGATATTTATATTCCCTATGGACACATTCAAATTAATTTATTAAGTATTATACCACTTCATACATAGATTTCAAGGGCAGGGTGAAGACTACAAGAAAGGAAAGGACTCGATTGGCAGGCCAAGAGGGCCTACAATTCAGCTCCATGATGGATACTTCCAACAGGAAAGAGGCACCTATTCAGCCCCTGGCAACAATAGATTCCCAAATACCAACAATGGAACTCACAAGAGGATTACATATTAGGGACCGACTCTTGGGAAGGGGTCCTAGTCTAACACTTGTCAATTGGAAAAATAGAGCTACCAAAACTTTCCCTGAATTGCACTTCGAAGATTATGCAGTGGTCACTTGAAATCCCAAGGTTCAAGAGCCAGTGATTCCTCCCCCATGGATCAACATCTTTTCTGAATTAGGTAGTCTAAATCTATTGGCTACCCCCTCTGTAACCTATAGTTGTTTGTGTCTTCCCCACTATCAACAAGATGGAGAGAGATAAAAAGAAGACGAAAGTCATGCACAATAGAGCAGTCACCCTAGTCAAATCCATGAAGGTAATCTGTTTTTTCTTTCCAAGTCCCAGAGGCAAGCCTTGGCCCAAATAACATTGGGGGTTCTAGACCATATGGTGAAAGACATCTATTCTCAGACAGTCCAGGAGGATATCAACGAGTGAGAGGTAGACATCCCAAAGATGGAGAGCCTCATTCACATCTAAAATCCAAGGGATTATCATCAAATTCCAAGGCATGTGTATGATGGCGTCATCATCCAAGCTCGATGGATTATACCTCAATAGGTAGTACTGAAAACATACCACAAAGTTCAGCTAATGGATCTAGCAAATTCATCTAAGATCTATCGACCAAGAAACATCATTGGCTTGAGGACAAGCCAAATAATAGTGTTGGGCATCTTTTGACACCTAAGGTTTGGCAAAGGCTACACCCACACCACAAGACAACATTGCATGCACGCTAAAAAATATGCACTATGTGGCGCAAAGTTTCAAAGTCTGTGCCAAGCCAAATATTCACTACATGCACCAACCCATTTTGTACTATGTGCAAGGACTTAAAGAAACCACATGCAAATCGGATCTGAAAATATCTTCAGGAATCATTGTAACTATTTTTGTAACAACTCGACTGGTCATGGTTATGGATAAGCTGAAAAGTTTGTTATGATTTTCATGCTCCATGGAAGATATGGAGGGATGCATGTAGACATGTAAGGGTTAGGATTTTGAGTAAGTAAGGGGATGTGTATGTTGTAGAGAAGTTCGAGCTCTAGTTTTATTTTGTATCAGTCATTGTTATGTAATAGATAGATGATCCAGATCTCGAGTTATGTTGAGTTTTCAGTTCTTGTTATGTTTGGTTTTTCTATGTATGAGAGAGAAATTAGATCGAGATATGAGCACATGGCTCTCTTTTTTGAATGTTAATGCACTTTGATCAGGCTATGACGTGATTGTATCTTACTTTAAATTATTGGAATGAATGAATACAACATGAAGATAATTTACCTCTACATCTAATGAGTTCTGACTTGAATGTATGCTTGTCTTATATTATTCTGTGCAGTAGCTTGTGGTAGTTATGAATGACAAAATGATTCTTTCACGAAGGTTTCCTATATTTTGTATTTCTTCACACCCTGCAAAAGACCGATGGTCTCTATGATTCTCATAGCATCTCAGGTGAGACCTTCTTCAATCCTTGAAGATTGAATATGTTGATTCCTATGTGGTTTTGTTGGTAAATCCTATCAAAACCTAGGTTTGTCACCCCCCATTCAATCTGAAAACCATCATACATACTTATTGGATAGATACAACATCTTACCTATATCATACACATACAATTATTGTGATATTTCATCATAAAAATTTCAATTATAAATTTGAATTCATTTCATGCAAAAACTAGATTTAACAAATATGAGACTTCTTCTCATAATGTCTAGCCCTTGCAAGCAATAGAAACTAGTATTCATTATGGGATTACACTCATTTCCATATCCAATTCATTTCTACCTACAATTATTTCTCCCTTGATAGTCCTTTTATTCATCCAAACAACAATGAATTTTCATGCATATAATATTCCATTGCTACATTCACAACAACACATGAAATTATCATAGAATTATGTCACATCAATAATTCAATCACTTTCAACTGTCAACATTTTAATTGAAATGATATGTCGTTCACTACATCTACATTACCATCATAAACAAGCATTCACACAATGTAATCAAATATTTTTTTAAGATTTATGCCACTCCATTCACTGCATAGAAATCCCTCACGAGTATTGGAAGACCTTTCCCTTATTTTCCATTCAATTTTATGAATGCATTATCAACACAAGCATGCATCCACTCTAGAATACCATAATTCCAACCCATGTGAATTACCATTACAAGTTGAATGACTCAATCGATTCCTTGATAGATCACCTAATCACCTCCCCAACACTTGTTTAGTCATCTAGACACCTTCCTCTTCAACCTAAACACAACACCAAGAATATACCCTTTATTTATAAATGGTCTCGTGTGTGTACTAGAAGGAATTTCCTTTCTTAGCTCATTAGTCCCTCAAGAAACCCTTCTCCTTTGATAATGTTCCTAGTGTTGGAAAGAAGGTGTTAGTCCCAAATATCAACACAAGTAGGGAGATCATGGGATACTTGTGTAGTGATATAGGATCTTCTCAAACCCAATAGCAATATGGTCTCACACATGGCTTTCTCACATGGTATTTGAATTCATAATATGAGTGTAAATACTCATTGACTCTATTTATTACTTCTTAACTAGCTCAATCATGGCATACTATCGTATGAATGCATTTAAAAGATTCTAACAATCTGTACATATCCAATGCTTCCTACCTTTACCATACCCTTACTTAGGTATCAGCCACATACATGCATTCATATGTCATCACAAATGTATCAATTAAGATATTAAATCATGACTGAAGGAATTCTTATCTATTTTCCTTTAGCAAACTTGCCATTAGAGAAATTTTGAGGTAAAAAATGGGCCTCAAAACAAAAAAATGTGTTATCAATGTCAACTTTAAAAGGGCCAATAGGATTCAATATCATGATGTCAACCATAAGGGTACATAGTTTTGGAGGAAAAAAAAAAAAAAAAACTACTTTTTGTTATCATGTGTTCAACTTACCTTCTTATAGATTTACTCAAATTTCAAGTGCAAGCACTCATTAGATGTGAAACTAAATTATGCATCCAACAAGTGCCTACACTTGAAATTTGAGTAAACCTATAAGGAGATAAGTTGAAAATATGATATAAAAAAAATTTGTTTTCTTTCTTTCCCTTTGAAAACTCATAACACTTATTTTATTATTTTAACTATTATTTTATCATTTTCCTTAAAAGGCCAATTTTAGACCTCAAAATTTCTCTAATTAATATTGGCATGAACAATTTTATACCTATATGGTTTCCACAAACATCTCTAATGTTATTGGACTAGATAATACCTCACGGGATCTCATAGGGTCCCTTCATCAACTTCTTAATAAGCATCTCCTTGTCCTTATCCCTTCTCATGAGGTTGATTGGCATACATAGCTGCATCATTAGCATATTCAACCATTCTTGGTTATATAATACATCAATAACCACATTAAAGATCATTCCATACTCATTGCATTTTTCACAACATACTATTATCAGTCAATATGCAATACCACACATATGCTCAAGTATATCTACATGCACATTCTACCACTTATTGTCCCTCAATATGTCCACTAGTGCACACACATTCTAGCTATTTTTACTCTTTTTCATTTTTCAATAACATTCTTATTCCTTACTCATTTATGCATAGAAAGTTTCTCAATCTAGAGAAATATAAACAATACAACAAGAGAAAAGATAAATGGATTCTCCATTCTAACTCCTCAACATAACCTAGAACTCCACAACATAGTTGATCAACTCAGTGTACTCACCATCATTTGCACAATAAATAATTAGATGTGTTATTCTCACCCAAGTAGCAATACTTAGTTCATTCACATAGAACTATATATGCACCTCAAAAGCATACAACTCTACTATACAAACAAATAGAGTTCAAGGTGAGAGAAGCATCCTCATTATCACAACTTCCTTTCTAGTCACATGCACAAGTTCTTATGACAACCCATTATTGGCATATTTCATCTATTTTGGAGCCTTCTCCAACATTGAAACTTTCTCTTCACTCCTTAAAGAGTTCTAAGCTAGGCTCCACTATGTGTATTATTATTTCTCAAAAGATAGTTCCACACAATAGGGTGCCTCATTCCCTTGATAACAACCCTCAAGTGGATTGGAGTCCATTATTCACCTCACTTGGTATTATAATTATATCAATCTTCCTTTGGTTCTTACAACTTACTCTTCCTCTCCAAGGCAATCCAGACCCAAGCATAACTTTATGGTCCTTATCCTTAGTTGCCTCTTAGTAAAAGTGAATTTTTTTAATGTTTAATATCCTTTATGCATAGGTTTCTATCTCATATCACGCAAATCTTCTTAAGCATGCACATATCTTATCCAATAAGATGGTTCACCCATTTCATACACGAGGTATATGCCCTCTTTATCTCTTATCATATTTCATCTACCATCTAGGCCTTCCATGACCTACCCAAATTTCCTCTCATTGAAGAGTATTATCATATTTATAGGCACTCTAACCATTCTTTTGGCATACCCCATAATAAGTACAATATCCAATATCATCACAACTCCTCTATAAAATTTAAATTGCATTCACTAGTTTTAGTTTATGCTTTATATGCATTCTTGCTATAAACCTTCTTTTGATGGTATTATTCTCAACACCAAGAGCATTAACAACTCTCTTTTCTTGCAAATTATACTTGCACTTTATTAATGGTCATGAAATCCATTAGCTACATTCTTTGAAAAAAAAACCCACGTCATTGGATCGTATTTCCATCATACAGTTTTTCACGCACAAGTTCAAACACTTGGTAATCATGCTGATAGACAATTCCTTTGTTATCTAAATTCCAAAGGATTTGATTTGCAATTTATTTTATACCCACTCTAGGAGTAGAAACATGAGTCTCATGAGATCATATTACCATAACCTACAAATTTTCCATGTCCTACCCAAATTCCATGTTGATCCCTATAAATTATACAAATATATCATAGGTATACCCATTTCCAAGAATAGATATATGAACCTTATGAGATCATCCTTACCTCAATAATTTTCTTGAATCATTAATACCAAATCTCATGTAGGATTTCATTCAAGCAATCATGAAAAAACTACAATTTTCTTATATCTACTTAGGTATTTCATTCCCATTATGAGCTATGATTCTTGGCCCACCAAGGTTCAGTGTTTTAACCTACTCTAACATACTCTATCAATTACATGTATTTCCCATAATATCCCCAATGTTCTAACATGAGCTTTGATACCATTCTATAACATACCCATCTCCCTTTATAGAACATTCAAGGAGGAGGGGCATTATTTTTTTTTTTTCCTCCAAACCCAACCCTTCCAAGCTTTCACAATCCCTTCTCTATTGAACGTTTCTTGAGTGGCCCATCTTGCCAAGTCTTAATCCTTCTTTGAAGCTTCACCAAACTTTGTAAAAGGTCCTTGTTTGACATATTGTCATTGATTATTTGTTGTCATTGATGGAAACATGAATCCAACATGTACAGTAATCAAAAGAAAAGAAATATCACCTTGAGGAAGAGGAAGATCACCGTGTGGCAGAAGAAATTTTTTATCACTGTTTATCACGATAGGATCAAAAGTGATCCTATGATTCTAAATATTGGGAGAGGTAGCATGCAAAGAATCCAAGTACAAGGAGTTAAGAGCTCAGGAGGGTTAGCGACTGAAGATCAGTGCATAAATGAATGCACAAACAGTTATTAAAAATATCAGGAGAAATAGCGAAGAAACAAATCAAAATAAAGAAATGTTAATCAAAGCTCAAAAGGGAAAGCGCATTATAGAAACATGATCAGGAGTGAAATCCCCATTGTAAAACTACAAAAGAGTCGAGGGAGAATCATGTCCACTGATGTAGATTTTGGGATAAACCAGGACCATCAGATCTGGGAGTTACAGAGGAGACTTTGGATCTACATCCGATTGTATCTTGACTGTTGGATCTCAGTAAGGGAAGATAAACGGTGGAGAACCATTGCGGGATGCAAGGATTGAAGTTAACGATCATGCAAGTTTCGGTTCCAAAATCATCCATGATCAGTTATCTACTACGGGAGCATTCTCAACTATTAGATGAAGTCAATGTTTAATCGAGGAATCTCACTTCGAAAAATTGAGAATTGGGAACGCATAACCCAAAGTCCCAAATGCCAAAATAAATATGGATCGTTGATCCAAGCGTTGATCACAACCATTGGATCAAGGATTCACGAGATCCAAAAATAGCCAAAATCCTGACAGTCATTGGATCGTATTAAGCGTTTCGCGACAAATATGGATCATTAGATGACATCAAGATGCTCGAGGTTTAATCGACGAATCTCACTTCGGGAGACTTGGGAAATGGGAACGTATAACCCAAAGTGATTAAGGCTGAAATGAATTGATCACAACCATTGGATCGTGTTAGGATTTTCGCATAAAATATGGATCATCAAATGAAGTCAAGTTGCTTGAGTTTTATTTGGGGAATCTGACTTCGAGATATTTTAGAATTGGGAATGGATAACCCAAAGTCTCGAAGGCTGAAAGGAATCTGGAACATTGATCTAGAACTGATCACGGTCGTTAGATCTAGGAGGATGACTTGTGTCATGTCAGGAAATCCACGTCAGCAAGTTACGTCACTCCGGGAGTTAGTCCTTCAGGGGAAACCAGTAACTACCCGAAGCACCAAAGGCCGAAGTCAATGATAATCATTGATCTAAGATCCTCTGAATTCTCACATGACCGTTAGATAAAAACATGACGTAAACACTCCCAGTCATGAATCTAGGTGACACGTGGAAGCCACTCAGCCAATGCCAAGTCAGCAGTGATGTCAACAAGTTACATCACTCCGAGAGTTAGTCCTTCGGGGGAAACTAGAAACTACCTAAAGCATCGAAGGTCGAAGTCATTGATAATAGTTGATCTAAGATCCTCCAATATGAATCATGATTGTTAGATCAAAACATGACATAAGCTCTCCCATGTTGACTACTTCGGCGCTGACCAATTCCGGTGGAAATTGGAACAACAATTACCCGGACCTCTGAACCTCCAAAGTCCCAAAGTAAATGAGATTTGTCCATATCAACCTTTGATTAAGTCATAGATATTGGATTAAGAAGTGGAAGGATAGTGTAAGGATCAAAGCTAAACTGTTTATTTGGTTCTGGGAATTATGCTAACTATTAGATCCATCCTTGAGAGAGGTAACTACTTCGGAAGATTGGATGAGAGAGAAATTGCCCGAAGGCTGAAGTACTGGAGGACTAGGTTCCATCCCCCGGTCATGGGTTATGAACACACAATCCATGAGGCACTGGGAACATTTCTTAACTTAACAAGCTCATGTTTTTGCAAAGATGGTCACATGTAAATGGTTTGAAGGAAGCACCTCTACAATAGTCAATTTCTGCAACATTTGCAGAGACGAAGGAAACCAATCCATACATGTGATCGATTTATGAAAATAGGTCAGATGGTTGTTAAAATAATATGAGCGTTAGAACTCATCGTGGCCTTTCCGTTGATAGGGGGCATGTCAGGTTTAAAGTTGAAGACCCGGAATGATGTTCTCTGGTGGTCCCAAAATTGTTGTAAATGAACAAGTTAGGTGTAACTTGCGGTGCAAGTCGACCCAATAACTTAAACTAGAGTTGAGCATAAACGAGTATAAATAAAACCATTCTTGGTTCACTTAAAGAGAGTGGAAGTGGTGAATAAGTGGATCTGTATCTGAGGTTGGTGATTTATGTAATGGTGATCCTTTGGCACATGAAGGTGTGATATTAGAGAGAAGATGAAGTGAAGAAGGTGTGAATTTCAGAGAGAAGATGAAGTGCGGAGATGATCATTTGTGGTAGACCTCTAATCATGAGTTGGAGCAGATTCAATGAATGGATGACTGGTATTTGAGTTGGTTGTACTACTAGATGAACTCTAGTTGGATAGATTGCATTCTATAAACAAGCTAAGTCTTGCGGCAAGATGAGTCTTTCTTGAGAGTTGGTGCTCTCCTAGGAGTTGGTTCTCCTTACTTCAGTTGGTGTTGTTATAAAATAGTTGGTGTTGGGAAAACCCTCGTTATTGTAGTCACATATATGAATAATACAAAAACTTATACAAGCATATGATATCTCTTGTGTTTATTGTGCTTATGGATTGATTTCTCTTAATGTGTACAATTATGTTTTGAAAAAACTGTTAACTTAAGATAAGAAAATTTACAAAAGTCCACACACTAATTCACCCCCCCTCTTAGTGTGGCTGGTGTGACCAACAATTGGTATCAGAGAAGGTGCCTTTAGCACATTTTAAACATTGGAAGGTATATTCTGAAGAAATGGGTGGACATATGTCTCTCTCCACAATTGAAGCTCCCTTATTTGATGGAACGGATTATTCTTCATGGAGGGAAAATATGAAACAGTATTTGAATTCAAGAGCATCTGAAGTTTGGGATTCAGTAGTAAGTAAGCCCTGGCACTTAACTACCTCAAATAATCTATCCAAGTTTGCAGTCGAAAGAAGAGTAAGGAAGAACAATGAAGTGGCATTGAATATTCTTCTCAATGGATTATTAGATACCGTCAAAGCAAGTATGGGACTATGCACATCCTCCAAGGACTTATGGATGAAGTTAGAGAAGATGTATCAAATCAAAAGAGAAGACACATAAGACATTCCTATCAAGGATGAGGAGGAAGACTCAACCATCAATAAAGGTAAAGACTCTCCACAATCTTTTGATTGCAATAATGTTGATATTGAATTCTCCCCTGCAATTAAAGAAGAAGATTCAGATACAATAGAAGAAAGTTATGTTAGCATTTATCCCATAGAAGAAGTAAAAGAAGAACTATCAAAGATTAAACAGAAAGTTGATTGGGGTTTTGGTGAATACAACTATGACCATGATTATTCAAACTATAGCTATCTTTATGAGTACACTAAAGAATTTCTTGAAAAGAGTCAAAAGTATATCTTGGAAATAAAGGAAATGCTCAAAGACAATGAAAATATCATATCTAAGCAAGATATTCAGCTAGAAGAAAAAGAAGAGGAGATCAATAAATTGAAGAATGAAACCAGTCAAGTAAAATAAAAGAATAAGGAAGATGATGAGCTTAGAAATCAAAAGCATATCTTGGAAATAAAGGAAAATCTCAAAGACAATGAAATGGTCATATCTGAGTAAGATTTCAGCTAGAATAAAAAGAAGAGGAGATCGATAAATTGAAGAATGAAATGATTCAAGCAAAATAAGAGAAGAAGGAAGATGATGAACTTAGAAAAAACCTTGCAGATCTAAAATAACTAAGAGAAAGAAATGTCAATCTAAAGACCCAACTTGAAGAATCCAAAAGAAGAGAGGAGGTAGTGAGGAACCAGTTGAACGAAAGCGAGGAGTCGTGTCATAAGATGGAAGAAGAAGTTTTGAATCTTAGAAAGAAACTTGAGAATTCAACACCCATGTCAAGTTCTTGAACAACTCTATGACCTTGAATGAGATCTTGGATATTCAAAGATTACCAAATGATAAATCTAGTCTTGGCTACAACAAGGAAGAAATTGGTACTCCTGTGAAGCTTGAAGCAGGTCCTTCTTTTGTAAAAGGTGAAGGCAGGTTTGATGCATGTCTTTGATTTGTAAAGGGTGAAGGCAAGTATGATACAGGTCCTTCATTAGTAAAAGGTGAAGATAGGTCTGATGTAGTCTTTCATTTGTAAAGGGTGAACACATGTCTGATATAGGTCCTTCATTTGTAAAGGATGAAAACAGGCCTGGTGCAGGTCCTTCATGTTCAAAGAATGAAAGAAACACTACAATCTTTAGAAGATCAGATCAAGGAAGACATCAAGAAGCTACTCATACACATCAAAGCAAGTTTAGAAAAGAGACACCTTCAAGGATGAAACAAAGGGGGAGGTATGAAAGTGTTTTTAATGGTCATTGTTTTTCTTGTGATGAATATGGTCATAAAGCCTTGGATTGTAGGCATCATGGAAGAAAACAAGTTGGTAGGTTCAACAAAAGTGTAAGATGTTGGAACTACAATATTGTTGGACATATTTTTGTGCATTTTTACATTATGAGATGCTACAGTTGTGGTGGATTTGGCCACAAAGCCTAGGACTATTGGAACTCAAGGAGATAGTCAATGAGAAATGCTTCATACAATACGACAAGAAGAGTAAATGAAACATGGAAGAAAAATGAAGTTGCAATAATAAAAGATCAGAGAACAAAGATCAAGAAACCATGACACTTACAGATGTGGATAGTAAATACTTAACAAGTGAACATGAGTGAGGTTAATTGTTGCACAAAGAATTTTCATCATATGGAAAGCAGAGTATAAAAGTCTCTCAGATGAATTTAGAGCATTGTACAATAGAAGAGACCCTGTCAAGAAGAGATACCATGTTAGAAACAAGGGGGGAGAACAATCAAAGGCAGAGAGAGCAGAGTGACAGGGGGGTTATTCATTTATTGTAGGAAGATCATGATTGCAGGGGGAGTTACCTGAGTTTAAATTTTTCTCAGTAGTTGTTGGCCCTTGACCAAGTTTTGGGGAAACTTTGGTCATTTTTGGCCCACTTTTGGACTTCGACATGTTGGTTGAAGTAGGAGCGCCCAGGCGGAGCTAAGATCATGGATCGCACCTATTTTGAGGGTTATGCGGAACCATTAAGGTGTCCTCTGGGTTTTTTAACGAGTTTAGGGGATGTCGGCCCATGGGTTTTCCCCATGTTTAGGCCTTATTTTAAGATTTTGTAAAGTATAAATAAAGAGGAATGTGTTATAGAAGAAGTAGTTTTGTGTGCGAAGGAATGTATGTGGTCAAGGCTTTGTGCTCAACTATGATTTTGTAGACTTTTCTTAATGCTTATGATGCTCAGTGTGGAGCAGGTGCTAAGTGTCATGATAAGAGATTTTGGCTCTGTGCATTTGACCTATTTTGGAAGGTAAAGAAGGAGGATCTAGTGCTTAGTGCGCAAATCTCCTATCTTGTGTGAAGTTTGACTCTATGGCTTAGTGCACAGGAGTGACTGGATGTAATATTTTGGCAAATAATAAAGAGGCGAAGTGGTTTGTGGATGTAGCCCCACCCTGGGGTGAACAACGTATATCTGGTGTCTCATGGTTTGCTTTGTCCAGTGTCATTTTTATTATGCATTTGCTTAGTGATTTGATTATGATGTGTAATGAATATATTTTTTTTTGTTTAAGTACTTTACTTATGTTAAAGGGTAAATGAATGATAGACTTAACTCACAGTGCTAAGTGTTAAGTGTTCAGGGTGCATAATCACTTGTTGTTACTGTGCTTATCTGTCTTTGATTATGGTCTGCAGTGTTAATGAGGTTAATAAAATAATGCATGTTCACTTCCTAAGCGTTAATAGAATATTATATGAAGTGCTCTTATCACATATTCATGTCCGGTCCTAGTTACAGACACATGTGTCCTATAACCCCCCTGTTTCTACCTCGAGTGAGACTTTGCCTGCTTCCCAGGTGTTGCCAAAAGGGATGGTAGTCGGGTTTTTTTGGTGCGTTTTTAAGCATTGAACCTTGGGTCTCCCCCTGTGCCAACAACAACATATAGATAGACAGAGATTAATCATAGGGGGAGAAACCCTTTTCCATTGATGTCAAAGGGGGAGAGTAACTTCAGAGGAGAGAAACATCATCACAAGGGGAGTTTGTGTATGGAGTTAGTGTGTTTCCCTCAATTAAAAAAGGGGATATTGTTGGAAATATTGTCATTGATGGAAACATGAATCCAACATGTAAAGTAATCAGAAGAAAATAAAGATCATCTTGAGGCAGAGGAAGATCACCTTGTGGCAAAATAAATTTGTGATCATTGTTGATCACAATAGGATCAAAAATGATCCTATGATTCTAAATATCAGGAGAGGTAGCATGCAAAGAATCCAAGTACAAGGAATTAAGAGCTTGGGAGGGTTAGCAACTGAAGATTAGTGCATAAATGAATGCACAAACAGTTATTAAAAAGATCAGGAGAAATAGCAATGAAATAGATCAGAAGCAAGAAATATTAATCAAAGCGCAGAAGGGAAAGCGCATTACATAAACACGATCGTGAGTGAAATCCCCACAGTAAAACTACATAAGGGTCGAGGGAGAATCTTGTCCACTGATGTAGATTTTGGGATAAACCAAGACCGTTGGATATGGGAGTTACAGAGGAGGCTTCAGATCTACATCTGATTTAGTCTTGACTATCATATCTCAGTAAGGGCATATTGATGATGGAGAACCATTGCGGGATGCAAGGGTTGAAGTTAACGATCACGCAAGTTTCAGTTCCAAAATTATCCCTAATCGTTGATCTACTACGGGAGCACTCTCGATCATTAGATAAGTCAATGTTTAATTGGGGAATCTCACTTTGGAAAATTGAGAATTGGGAACGCATAACCCAAAGTCCTGAATGCTGAAATAAATCTGGATCATTGATCCAAGAGCTGATCACAACCATTGGATCAAGGATTCACGAGATCCAAAAATAGTCGAAATCCCGATAGTCGTTGGTTCGTATTAAGCGTTTCGCGACAAATATGGATCATTAGATGATGTCAAGATGCTCGAGGTTTAATTGGCAAATCTCACTTCGGGAGATTTTGGAAATGGGAACGTATAAACCAAAGTGTCGAAGGCCGAAATGAACTGATCACAACCATTGGATCGTGTTAGGCTTTTCACGTCAAATATGGATTGTCAGATGAAGTCAAGTTGCTCAAGTTTTATTCAGGGAATCTCACATCAGAAGATTTAAGAATTGGGAATGGATAACCCAAAGTCTTGAAGGCTGAAATGAATCTATACCATTGATATAGAACTGATCACATCCGTTAGATCTAGAAGGAGGACATGTGTTGTGTCAGGAAATCCACGTCAGCAGACCATTTTAGCAAGTTACGTCACTTCGGGAGTTAGTCCTTCGAGGGAAACCAACAACTACCCGAAGCGTCGAAGGCCGAATTCAATGATAATTGTTGATCTAAGATCCTCCGATTCTCACATGACCGCTAGATAAACACATGACGTAAGAACTCCTAGTCATGAATCTAGGTGACACATGGCAGCCACTCGGCCAGTGACAATTCAATAGTGACATCAACAAGTTACATCACTCCGGGAGTTAGTCCTTCGAGGGAAACCAATAACTACCCGAAGCGTCGAAGGCCGAAGTCAATGATAACTGTTTGATCCAGATTTATGTAGGAACACAATGAAATACATAAATACACATAAACACAGAGATGCATCGGAAATAAGACATCATTTCATTAATAACAAATGACTGAAATATGCTTACACACAGAATGGAAATAAACCAGCTAGGGCGCTTGTATCTTATCTCTGAGAAGCGATGTGGTGGCTACTGGCCTCTGAACTGTGTTACAATGAGGATCGAAGGCCTATTATTATTGAGAAACAATGAAAAACCCTAAACATCCAAAGACCTAACCCTAGGAGATGAAACACCAAGACTATGGGCCCCGTTTGGGTAAGTTGGTACATCAACTTCCCGGGGACATAACTTTGGCATACGATCTTCATTTGACGCGTTCCATACCTCGTTAGAAAGATATATCTGAGGAATACAACTTTTGGGTGAAAAACATTGATCTACAATCCATTTTGCTCCCCGTTTTCCCAAAAAATGTCGTTTAAGGCCTCAAAACGGCTCTAGAAGTTCAGGACCCAAAAAACTGCTAAAAATAGTAAACTGTGCNGGTGGGGGTCCAAGTGGAATAGGTGGGTGGCCACCAATATCCACCTGGATCATTCCTCCCCCCTTAGGAATAAATGGTCCCCATTGTGTTGAGTTCCTCCATGAGATGAGGAAACTTCTGTTGAACTTGGTCCCTGGTGAGCCACTTGCCTTGGTGAAGGAGTTGGCCTGCTTTAACAACTCGATATAAAGGTATCCTTTGTTGTCAGGTGTGCTTGATCTGTGTATCCATGATCTGATTAGTTCTGGCTTGTTCCATGCATTTGGGATTTAAATCTGTTGGTGTGAGTTGTTCTCGCATGTCGGATGTGTCTAGTAGAGGTGGAATGTAGGGTCGAAGGCGGTCCACGTTGAACACTGGGTGCAGACCACGGAATGGTGGAATGTTGATCTCAAAGGCATTGTCCCCTACAGCCTTGGTGAGGGTGTACGGCCCATATCGGAGCAGAAGAAGCTTGCAGTGGGGTCCAGCGAGGCACTCCTTTTGCAAATGCAGCCACACTTTGTTGCCCACCTGGAAGTTGTGTGGCACCCGATGTTGATCATGTCGTTGCTTGTACTTAGCATTGGCTCTATCAAAGATTTCATGAACCTATTGGAGAATGTGTTGAATGCACTCAATGAAGCTGTTTTCCTTGTCAGCCTCAGACTGGACATGAGTTGAATCTTCCTGAGTAGCCACAAATGGCATGGCTATGTCAATGGGACATAGTGGTTGGAATCCCAATCCCACTTGAAAGGGGTTGTGGTTGGTTGAGCTATGGAGATCCCGGTTGTAGTTGCATTGTACATGGGGGAGGCTCTCATCCCATGTCCGTGGATTCTTTGAATTGTACATGCGCATAATGTGTACGATCATCTGGTTGACGACCTCTGTCTGGCCATCAGTTTGCAGATGGAAAGTTGTGGACTTGGTGAACTTTGTGTCCAGCATTGACCAGAGGCTGGACCAAAATGTATTGAGGAACCTGCTGTCCCAATCTGAGATGATAGACTGTGGGATCCCAAAGTGTACCCACACTCGTTCAAAGAAGAGTTGAGCAGTGGCTTCTGCTGTGATATTCTTCTTGCAGGCCATCATAATGGACTTCTTCGAGAATCGGTCGATGACCACAAAAACACAGTCATTTCCATGCTTAGTAGAAGGAAGGCCCAACATGCAATCCATAGAGATGGATTCCCAAGGTCGACTGGGGGTAGGAAGCAGAGTATAGAGGCCTTGCTTCTTGATGGTCGGTTTGGCAATGGCACAAGCAGTGCATGACTTGATGTACTTCCCGACATCCTGTGGAAGGTTCGGCCAATAGAAACACTTTTTCAGTACTGCCATAGTTTTCTCCGCCCTGAAATGCCCAGCGACCCGACTGTAGTGTGCCTCCAAAATCATCTTGGCATGCTCGCTTGAAGGAACACAAAGGTGTCCCAGGTGACAAAGCAGGGCATCCTAGAGGTAAAAATTGGGAACTTTCTTACCCTCCAAGAGTGTATTGTATGTGTGGCCAAATTTTGGAACACTTGTGTAGAGAAGCAGCCAATCGGAAGTCTTGTGCCCACAAGAGTTGAGCACAGTGGTTAGCGCCACGATGGGTGGTCGACTGAGGCAGTCTGCAACATTATTGGTGTTTCCTTTCTTGTACTTAATGTTCAAATGAAACTGTTGTAGGTATGTGGACCACTTCTGATGGAGGTCGTTCTGCAACTTCCCTTGTGTTTGTATGAACTGTAGGGGTTGGTAGTCTATGTGGATGACCTTTTCCTTTCCCAAAATGTAATGCTTCCATTACCGACAAGCCTGCACAATGGAACACATTTCTTTTTCATAAGTGGGATACTTCCGAACTGTGTCGGAAAGTGTCTCGTTGTGATATGCCATTGGATGCCCATGTTGAGTAAGGACTACCCCAATAGCATAGTCAGAGGCATTTGTTTCGATCTCAAATGGTTGTTGCAAGTCTGGTAATGTGAGCACTGGTGCAGAGCAGAGATGATGCTTCAACTCCCCAAACGCCTTCTGTTGAGATTCAGACCAAAAGAATTTTTCTTTAGCTCCTCCCTTGGTGACTTGACTCAAGGGCCAAGTGATATGAGAGAATCCCAACACAAACCTACGGTAGAAATTGGCAAGACCTAAAAAGATATGGTGCTTTGTTAGGGTTGTTGGGGCTGGCCAATCCCGAATGACTTGGATCTTTGTTGGATCCACATGCACCCCCCTCTCATCAATAATGTATCCCAGATACTAAACCTAGGTCATGCCAAAAGTGCATTTCTCCAAATTGGCACACAACTTGTGTTGTTGTAGTGTTTGGAGGACCTGTCAAATGTGGTGGAGGTGATCTTCCCAAGTCTGGCTAAAGATCATAATGTCATCCAAGTAAACCACTACAAATGAGTTGGTGAATGACTGCAGGATGTCGTCCATTAGCCTCATGAAGGTTGCAGGGGAATTCGTCAACTCGAAAGGCGTGACCAACCATTCGAAAAGGCCCTCCTTGGATTTGAAGGAAGTCTTCCACACATCAGAGGGTTTGATTGGTACCAAATGATACCCAGACTTCAAGTTGATCTTGCTGAAATATTTTTCCCCCTTGAGTTGGTCCAGAAGGTCATCAATCCATGGGATCGAGTACCTATTCTGGACAGTGATCTTGTTCAGTGCTCGATAGTCAATGTAGAGTCTCCAAGTCCCATCCTTCTTCTGCACCAACATGATCGGGCTCCCACAGGATGATGAACTCGGCTGGATGTGGCCTTTCTACAATAACTCCTGAATCTGCCTCTTGATTTCGTCATTCTCCAGAACAGAGTGCTGATAGATGGGTCCATTGGGCAGCGACGCACCTGGGGTCAGATCGATGGGGTGCTTGACCTGGCAGTGTAGAGGCACCCCTACGGGGGAGGTGAAGATGTCCTCGTACTCCTCCACGACCTTATCCATCTGTTGTTGCCATGCAACAAGGCCCTGTCTAGAGGTCATGGCCACAGTATTCCTCTTTCCCTGAGGGCGGATCATCAGGAAAACAAATTTCATGGTTTTGGAAATGAGCTTATTGCATTGTTTTGTAGTAACCAAAGATATGGTGGTAGGCGGTGCTATCTTCGGTATCCTGTACATCTTATTGCCCAAAGTGATAATAATAGCACGAGGCTTGGACTCATACACAACATGTCACTTCCACAAGTACGGTTGGCCTAATAATACATCAGAAACATCAAGAGGAGCAATGTCACACAATACCTCATCCATGAAGGGCTTGATGTTGTAGGGAAGGTGACATTGTTGGCTGACGTGGAGGTCCCTTCCTTGGTGCAACCACTCGATGGTGTATGGTTGTGGGTGTGTTGTGGTCGACAAGCCCGGCCACTTCACGACCTCTACCGAGATAAGGTTCTTTTGGCTCCCACTGTCGACAATGAACTGCAACGGGGAACCCTTTACCCACATCTTGGAATGGAAGAGACGCTCCACCTCCTCTGGATCTCCTGGTTCCTCCTTCTGGATCTTCATGGTGGCAATGGTGGCATTGGGCTCTGCATCGATAATCTGCTTCCCCCTGTCATTCCCCTTGTCAGGTTTTGATTCAGAGCCGGAGCATGCATCTGATTCAAAAGCCTTCAACTCAGCTACCAGTGATTGCTTGGCCCGACACTCACTTATGTTGTGAGTGGAGCTCTTATGGAACTCACACCACTTCCCCATTTCCTTTTTTGGCTTCGTGGTGTTGTTCTTTGCTTGTGGATTTGGCAAGTTGTCCCGGGCCACCCCTCCTTGGCTTGGTCCTTTGTTCTATGATTTGGGTGTACCTTTCCCTTGCTTCTGATTCATAGAGCCAAAGTCTCGTTTCTTTTGTTTGAACTTCTGCTCAATCTTGGCAACATATCGGTATGCCACACCAAGCAAGGAGATTTCAAGGAACTCCATTTCCTCCTGAATGTATTTGTGCAGACAAATGCGGTACTTTAACACTAAATGTTTTTCTGAATCTTTGATACCCAACTTTGTGCATAGGGTATGAAAAAGATTCATCATCTCATGCACATCTTGGTCCCTTTGTTGCCGCAGCATAGTCCATTGTATGTATTTGTCCTCATAGCTACCCACGGGATAATATTGTTCCTTGATGGCGTCTCGGAAATAATTCCAAGTGGGTGTGGCTGAGAACAGAGAGGGTTCCCCCTCGCCCCGTTGCTCCGAGTAGGTTTCCCACTAGTCCTTGACATGGGGGGCGGCTTTGAGGAATGCAAAAATAATCCTTTCTCGGTCAGAAAAGTCATGAACTAAGAAATATCCTTCTAACAGATTCAACCATATATCTACGACATCTGCATCTATTTGGCCCTTAAATATGTGAATGTCAAAGTTTACTTGTACCTTAAAAGGAGTGGCGCCTCCAGAGTGGTTGTTGGATGTCGATGCGTTGCCAGTGGGAATCCATTGAAGAATCTGGGCAAAGTTGTCCATCATTGTGTTCCTTTGTTTCTCAAGGGACTCCTCGAGCAACATTTTGATAGGATCTCCTGCTCCCTCATCTTTCTTTTCTTCCCCCATGGGCGGTCGTTGGGGTTTGCAAGGATGATCTTGCAAAGGTTCAACCAGATCGAGCCCCAACTCCTTATACCCTGACCTCATTGGGGACATACAAAGAAGGATCGAGAACAAGCAGACTGCTCTGATACCACTGATCCAAATATATGTAGGAACACAATGAAATATAGAAATACACATAAATGCAGAGATGCAGTGGAAATAAGACTTCATTTCATTAATAACAAATGATTGAAATATGCTTATAGATAGAATGGAAATAAAGTAGATCCATGTTGCTCCCCGTTCTCCCAAAAAACGTCGTTTAAGGCCTCAAAACGGCTCCATAAGTTCAGGACCTGAAAAACTGCTAAAAATAGTAAATTGTGCAGAAACTGAAAACCTGAAAGAAGTAATGGTGGGGGTCCAAGTGGAATAGGTGGGTGGCCACCAATATCCACCTGGATCACCGTTGATCTAAGATCCTCCAGGATGAATCATGATCGTTAGATCAAAACATGACATAAGCTCTCCCATGTTGACTACTTCGGCGTTGACCAACTCTGGTGGAAATTGGAACAACAATTACCCGAACCTACGAAGTCCCGAAGTAAACAAGATTCGTCCATCTCAAACTTTGATTAAGTTACAACCGTTGGATTAAGAAGTGGAAGGATAGTGTAAGGATCAAAGCTAAACCATTGATTTAGTTCTAGGAATCATGCTAACCATTAGATCCATCCTTGAGAGAGGTAACTACTTCAGAAGATTGGATGAGAGAGAAATCGCCCAAAGGCCAAAGTACTAGAGGACTAGGTTCCAACCCCCGATCATGGGTTACGAACACATAAGCCATGAGGCACTAGGAAAATTTCTTAACTTGATAATCCCATGGTTTTGCAAAGATGGTCACATGTAAATGGTTTGAAGGAAGCACCTCTACAGTAGTCAATTTCTGCAACATTCGTAGAGACAAAGGAAATCGATCTATACCTGTGATTGATTTATGAAAATAGGTCAGATGGTTGTTAAAAGGATATGAAGGTTAGAACTCATTGTGGCCTTTCTGGTGATAGGGGTGATGTCAGGTTTAAAGTTGAAGACTCGGAATGATGTTCTCTAGTGGTCCCAAAATTGTTGTAAATGGACAAGTTAGTCATAACTCATGCTGCAAGTTGACCCAATAACTTAAACTAGAGTTGAGCATAAACGAGTATAAATACAACCATTCTTGGTTCACTTGAAGAGAGTGGAAGTGGTGAATAAGTGTATCTGTACCTGAGGTTGGTGATTTCTGTAATGGTGATCCTTTGGCACATGAAGGTGTGAATATTAGAGAGAAGATGAAGTGAAGAAGGTGTGAATTTCAGAGAGAAGATGAAGTGCGGTGATGATCATTTGTGGTAGACCTTTGATCATGATATGGAGCATATTCAACAAATGGATGACTGGTATTTGAGTTGGTTGTACTACTAGATGAACTCTGGTTGGATAGATTGCATTATATCATCAAGTTGAGTCTTGCTTGAGAGTTTTTGCTCTCCTAGGAGTTGGTGCTCCTTACTTCAGTTGGTGCTGATATAAAATAGTTGGTGCTGGGAAAACCCTCATTACTGTAGTCACATATATAAATAATACAAAAACTTATACAAACATCTGGTATCTCTTGTGTTCATTGTGCTTATGAATTGATTGCTCTTAATGTGTACAATTATGTTTTGAAATAAATGCTAACTTGAGATAAGAAAAGTTGCAAAAGTCCACACACTAATTCACCCCCCAACCCCCCCTCTCAGTGTGGCTGGTGTGACCAATAGTCCTTACCTTGGCTCATTCAAAAAAAATATTGATATTCATTGCACCCCTTTTGAATGACCCATCAAGCCTATTTGAAATATGTGCAAAAACAAGCCATCAAGCCTCTTTTGAATAACCCATCAAGCCTATTTGAAAGATCCCATTAGGCCTTTCTTGAAGATAATCCCAATGCATAACATTTTAATACAATACACATAGGCCATCGAGCCTATTTCAAGTAACCCATCGGGCCTATTTGAAAGATAAGCTCGACATGAAAACTACCACATTCAAAATATATCCCCTATTTTGAAAGATCTCCCTAATGGAAAAGCCATCAAGTTCTTTTGAAAGATATCCCCAATGGAAAATCCATCATGTTCTTTTGAAATATGGTCATTAAACACTTTTGAAAGATCCACTCGATATACCATCAAGTCTCTTTGAAAGAACATGTTTTGAAAGGCCTCAATCAATCATTGATCCTCCTTGAAAGACCATGTTTTGAAAATCCTCAATCAATCATTGATCCTCCTTGAAAGAACATGTTTTGAAAGGTCTCAATACACCATCAAGCTTCCTCAAAAGAACATCTTTCAAAAGTCCTCAATAGACCATCAAGCCTCTTCGAAATAACATCTATTGAAAGGCCTTGATAAACCATGGGGCCTCCTAAAAAGAACATATTTCAAAATTCCTTGATAAATTATCAACCCTCTTCAAAAGATAAAATCCCAACCTTCAAAGAAACGAATCAATCAAAGACCATCGAGCCAAAATGCAAGATGTTCCATTGACCGTATTTCCAAAAACAACCTTCAAATTCTCTCAATAGGCCAACAGGTCAAATTTAAAGAAACAAACATTCAAATGCCTTGATAGGCCCTTATGACATTTCAAAAGAAACCTTTTTTGAATTCCCCAATAGTTCATCAAGCCCTTTCAAAATATGGTCATCAACTACTTTCAAAAGAACTACCCAATAGGCCATAGGGCCCTTTTGAAAAATGGTCATCGACCACTTTTGAAGTTCTTCCAAAATTTGGAAGGAACAAGGTAAAGGTCATAGGCCTCATTTGAAGGTAATACTTCGAATGACAACAAAAGGGGGATTTCATCCCAGTCAAAGAACAGATAAAATCAAATAAAGCTAACTAACCACTTTGAAGTTACTACTTTGAATGCACATAAGGGTTTGGACTCCATGCCAACCCTTTAAGATTCGAATAACATTTGAAATTAGGTAGTTTGAAGGCTTGTTCAAACAACTCTTTTGCATATTGGTGAGGGCCTACAACCATGCCAATATGCACAAGGGATTCAAACTAGATCTCAATCATGCCATCTAGATGTAGCATACAATGCATAGCATAAACTCAAATGCATAATATAAATTCCAACCAAATAAACTCTAAGGCATACAATTCCAAATGCATGCAATGTATTAGTGTCAAAGCTAACATGAAGCACGTCATGATTTCCATTCCATTTCATATGAATAAAAATTACATTTTAATAAAAAAAATTATAAGCATGAATTCAAAATAGAGATGGGACACTTATCTTTGAACTAGATGGTCCAAAGAAATTGGCTATTGATGAACAATTTTCCACCCAACCATAGGTAATCATCTTTAGATGCCACCCCCAAACTAGGATATGAGGCCACTAGGGAGAAGAAATAGGCTAATGATACTTTGGTCACTCATTGAATGAAATTGCTCTGAGGCTCAACCAAGTTATTTACCACAAAAATCTCCAGACAACCTTTCATCCATCCTAAGCATGACACTGCCTTCACTACATCAAAAAACACCAAGAATGTACCCTCTCTATAAAGCAATCCCTCAAGCACACTAGGAGACCTTTCCTTTCTCTACTCAACAATCCCTCAATAAATATCCTCCTTGTTTAGTGTTCTCATTGTTCACAAAAGGAGTCAAATCTATTGTGTTCCTTCAAGATTATCCCATCAAAGTGATCTCTTATCTCTTGAGCATTGAATGAACAATATTTTACATGGAAAAGGGGATATCAATCTTGACCTCTATTCTCTTCTATATCCTTTTGTCTCTGACGATGCTTAATATGAGGTTGATAGGTGGCAGTTAAAAAAATATTATTAACAAAAAAATACTTTAATATGGGCCATAAATAAAATATTTCAATATCGAATTTATGTATATGTATGTATGTATAGAGAGAGAGAGAGAGAGAGAGAGAGAGAGAGAGAGAGAGAGATTCTTATTGCAAAGAAAGGCTCTTTCTATAGCCCAAAATGAGGGATATGTGTAATTTCTTTTGTGCTCAACATAAAGTTGACATGTGACATTTAAAAAAAATATTAATAACAAAAAAAAAAAATCTTATTAGATAGGTGTTTTTCACTTCCTTGTATGAGGAAGATGTGTAATTCTTCAATGTTTAATATGAAGTTGAAATGTGGAATTCAAAAAAAAATATTAATAACAAAAAAAAAATCAATGTGGGCCATGAATAAAATATTTCAATGTCCACATTAACTCTCTCTCTCTCTCTCTCTCTCTCTCTCTCTCTCTCTCTCTCTCT